>VXAU01004247.1:831732-850452 GCA_013399695.1 Formicarius rufipectus | reverse complement strand
TTTTTTTTTTTTTTTTTCCCCTTCTGCCTCGCTAACAGCTGCTCGCAGTGTTGTATCCTGAGTGATGATGAGGTTCTGAAAGTGTTTTTTTGGAACAGATGGCCAGGAGAGAGCTGGGGAATGTGCCAGCAGCGAGCTGGGGAATGCGCCAAGTCCTGCAGTGACTGAGTACTCCGGGTTCCAGCTCGCGTGCCTTTCCCCTGCCCTCTGCCCCAAGTGGCGCCAGCAGGACTTCCCAGCTCGCGCTCCGAACATCTGGAGTCTGCGACTGCCAGAAGAGCCGGGACGGGGAGGGGGGGGAAGGATGAAGAGAGAGGAAAAAAAAAAAAAAGGATTCCTCACCCATCCCTCCCTGCTCCGGCTGAGCTGCCTTGGCCGCGGCGATGTTGCTGCCTAGCACGGGGGCTGACCGAGAGAGAGGAGGGGAGGGCAAGGGAAAGGGCAGGAACCTTGCGATGGAGGCTTGGAGGGCTGGGTGTGCCCTTCGGGGTATTTACCACCGGTTGGATCGTGCCCTGTGCAGACCGAAGGGCTGTGTCTGGTCTGCCCCACAGACTTGGGGCAGGATCCTGCGCGGCTCTGCACCCCCACAAACCCTAGACTCCAGGGAGAGCCCCTGGCTGTGCACCCTACAGCCCTAACCTGACCCTGAGCCGTAACACTGCTTTCCTGCAGGGGGGAAGAGGCTGTAGGACCAGCCAACTGGACCCCAAACACTGCAGAATCCATGAGAGGTTTTCAGACGACCTCCAGCCCCTCGGGGTCCAAGCCCCGTGCAGAAACTGTGTACATCGGGAACAGGGAAACCTGGATTCCCCTTTCTGATCAACTCCTGGAGGATGCTCCTGGATGGAGCCGAAGGCAGTTCCCTCTGCTTTTCCCAGGACATCAGTGTGGCCCCAGCAAGACTTGGGGCTCTGCTGAGGGTGTCGCAACCCAGACCTCCACTGTGGTGTGACTTGAGTGCATGGTGGAGGGCAAGGCTTAGTCCTGATCACTCGTATAACCAAGCAAGAGGCAGGTTTAAAAAATGAAAACTATTATCAGAATTCACCCTCTCCCCACCCCCACTGGCAGCCACTTTTTTTTTTTTTTAAAGAAAAAGGCATTTGAAGCCTCCTTTGTTGCTTATAAATGAGATCTCCCATCACCAAACACCCTCAGTCAAGTCTCAATTGCAGCAACTAAAATCACCTTATAACTGTAGTTAGGACTGAAAAGGGGATTTTTTTCCCTACTCAAGTTTGAAAGGCTAAACTCAACTTTTCTAATTAACAAAATGGACTAGGGGTAGGGGAAATTACTCAGTAAATTTCCTATTGCAACAGCAAAGTCTGAACAACAGCCTAACATCAGGGACACCGGATAATTCACCCTCAAAAACAAAGCACAAGGCAACACACAACCCAGAAAATGCATCTGGAGTCCCTGCCTGCCAAAACAAACCCCAAACAGCTACTTTTTTGTGTGAAAAACTCACGGTGCCACAGCACATCACAACCAGAGAGCTGATAGAGTGAGAGAGGCAGAGACACAATAACGTAGAGATGACAGGAGATAAGGGTGCTGTGGACCCAACGGTGGAGCTCAAGGAGCAGAGGTCTGTGATCAGGCTCGCTATGATTTTTTAAAAAGCAGAATATAAAAGAAAACTAAAAAGACCAACAACAGCAACAACAAAAGAACAACCACCCCAAAGCTGATAATTCAGAGGAACTGCTCAGTGAGCAGTGGTTTCAGAGACCTGATTAAAAACACACAGAGCTCACAAAAACGTGCCGATTTCAACATTAATGAGGGCGTGGTGTTTTTGGGCCAAGCCATTGTATCCTCATCCAGCCGCCTGCAGGAGACCCCCCAGGAGAGATATCCCTTCACACCACCTGACAGCCAGAGCTTGGATCGTCCCTGCACAGCCATCCCGGACCTGTAACTTCCCTCGGACAAAAGTCTTTTCCTCCCTTGTGCTCATGATGCCACTGATTTTCTTGGCTCAAGGAGAAAGGGAGATAGCAAGATTAGTTCCCTGTTCCTAGGCTTTACATTCCCACTCCTGTCTACTGGGAATTATCAGAATTACTCAGTGGTACCTGCTTCATCATCAGATGAATGGGCTCTTGCCATCACCTGAGCAAACACTGATGGAAATAAAATTACACTTACCATCCCCACGGGAATCAATGTGCTCTGGGACTGCCCTAAACTTGGACTTTCCAAAGCTGCAGAAATGCATTTGCCAGAATTTCCAGCAAGAAGACCAAGGCAGAGCTGGGATTAAGATCCTGCCTCAGGTACAAAGCCTGGCTTTCTTTCCAGAGATGGAGAAGGGTTAGGGTGGAGAAAAGACAGATTTTCTCCTGGAGAGGCTGTTTCTGCAGGCAGAGGCCTGTTGGGAGGTGGGATGTGCCAATGCCACGTGAGAGTTTCTCTGTTCACGTGCTCCCAATGGGCTCAGGGCTCTTCTCCACACCTCCACTTTGGAGAGAATTTTAGAGAACAAACGGCATAAATAGAAGGCTTTTAATTCTTAATTTATTTTTTTAATTAAGGATGGGCCCAGCCCTAACCCTTAGATGTGAACACCCTGGGATTTGGAGCCATTTAAAATCTGGCTCTGTGTATTCTGTCTTTAAGCTCACATTGGTTTACATAAGCCAAGACAATGTGTCCCAGCCCACTGGGCACCCAAAGCCTGAACAACAGCCCAGAAATGTGCTGAAGCCCCACGAAGGATGCTCATCCTCTTCTTCCCACCCTTTTTCACTTTGGGAGGAGAACCAACTAGCAATTTGCTAAAGCCTCAAAAAGGATGTTCATCCCCTTTCTCTCTCCTATACTGACTTGGAGATGGGACCCAAACTCCAACTAGCAACCTGCCCAAGCCCCAGAAATGCTGCTTTTCTTCTCCCCCATCTTGGCTCGGGTAGGAGACCTCTCACCGTGCCATGGGGTTGGTGGCATCACATCAGAGTTCCTGGGACACCACTGCCTGTGGCACTACCGACCCCACAATGAAACCCCAATCTGGGGCTGTGCCCCAGGAGCTCCCCCCACGCCTCCCTGGTCCAGGTGGTGCTGTTGGCTGTGGGCGAGCGGTGCTGCGTCTCCGCCTGGCACGGCTGCTCCAGGGGCATAAATACAGCCCGTGACAGCCAGAGGAAGCGACAAGGGAGTGTGCTATTGTGTTTATTTATAAACCGAGTTGCTGCAGAGTGATTTGTTGGGCTAAAGAGGAGGAAAAGTGAGGAAACCTGCTCGAATCAGAGGCAGATCTTAACGACACCGGGGAAGGAGCCTGCTCCCCGGCTTAGCTGCCCATTCATCCATTAAAATCCTGCTGATTTATTATCCCGCCTGACAAGCGAGCCCAGAAAGCAGGGGGAAGTTCAATTCAAGTTTACAAAACTCTTTTTGTCATAAAAGCCTGAACAAAGACATCAATCACTCCTTTAATTCACCCATGTCACTCTCTGAGAGGAAAACTGGCAGAATGCTCCGCTTCCTCCTCTCGCCGCTTGACGATGATTTCACCTAATTGGTTCAGTGTTAAGTAACCTAAAGGAATGCAAGGCGTAATTAGATTTAACGTTGTTTCCTCAAGATGCCCACATGTCCTTCAGGTCATACATCTTACTAATGTGTTTATACATACAATGTCTCCATTAGCTACCTTTTTTTTTGTTGTCGGGTGATTTTTCGCGGAGATAAGTGTTACATTAAACAAAACAGAAAACACAGGCGGGCCACCGTGTTTTATGGGCTCCAAAAGGCGACTCAAGGTTGGTCTGGTTTAACAAGTAACAGTCCCAAGATGACTCTTAATTGGGATCACGCTTGTGTTTAAACACACGATGGACGACTAACGAGGGGAAGAGCCCGGCGCGGAGGACCCGGAGGAGGAGAAAAGCTTTTGATTAGGGAGGAATGTGGTTGTTACAAGATCAGACAGATGGAAGAGAAAAAGCAAAAGAGAAAGGCAAGGAATAAATAAAAAAAAAAATCAGGAAAATTTCATGAGGTTGGGAAAGGAAGGAAACCACTTTGGATATAANCCCCCCCCTTTTGTAACTTTTACTGTTATTTAGGGGGCGAAGGGGGGAGGCTGTAACATACCTTCCTTTTTTTAGATCTTCCTTCTGCTTGTAAGGTCCTAGTGCACTGCTCCACGCATTCAGAGAAGCTCATGTTACTGTGGTCAGCGCTGTAATCCAGGTCTGCTAGTCTGGCCAGGGAAAGGATATAATTACAGGCTATTCTCAAGATGGCCAGTTTGGACAACTTTTGACCATAAGAATAGCAGGGAACCTAGAAAGGGTAACAGGGAAAAAGAAATAAATAAAAATTAGGCCATATAAACAAAATATCTTGCTTGAAGCATGACAAAACAACTGTAAGTTATTTTCTTAGCAGTTTTTAACATAAACAGAAACTCAAGTGATAAAATGCCATATGGTCCCAACAGGTTTGAAAGAAGAACTCCCCCGCTGATCTCCACGGGGATGAAAGCAGCACGAAGCCTCTTGATTTCAGCAGGGCAGTTCTGCTTCAAATGTGATGGCAGGATACAGCCTGGGATGCCTGCCTGCTGCTCAGTTCGCTTCTTGGAGCTTCCCTGTTCCTATCAGAAACCTGCAGTCCCCGTGTCACCCATTAGCTTGTCTTGAGTAACTCACCCCCCAATAAGTGGCTTCCATGTCATCAAAGGTCTTGCAGAGTAAGGCAATAAGGAGGTATGAGCAACTACAGCACAACCTTGTGGGTTTTTGTGCTCAAACAGCATTGATTGTGACTCCCAGCCCATGCAAAAACATGATGTTGAGGAGCAAGAGCTGGAGGCAGTAATTCCTACCTGCTTAAATACCCCATCATGATATCTCACCCCTCCAAAAGAGACCAAACCAGAGTCTGGTTCAGGGCTCTGGATGTATCTTGTGCAATTTATTTCCTCACCCTTAAAGATTTCTAGTGTAATGTGAAACATTCAAACAATTCAAACTAAACAGTACATGTCTAAACAACTGTACAGTACGTGGTTTCTGCTGCAGAAGGGTGGATTGCTTTTCAATAGCAACCCAGCAAAACACTACACCTACACTCAATTTTAGGCACACAGCTTTGACATTGCCAGCTTAAAGAGAGATCTTCTGAGTGTGATAGACTTGAGATACCATTTTCTTGCAAAATTA
Source organism: Formicarius rufipectus (assembly GCA_013399695.1). Taxonomy (NCBI): domain Eukaryota; kingdom Metazoa; phylum Chordata; class Aves; order Passeriformes; family Formicariidae; genus Formicarius; species Formicarius rufipectus. The sequence goes on along the minus strand of VXAU01004247.1, from coordinate 845,266 downwards.
CTAATAGTCATTCAGCCTTTAATGCGCAAGAGTCTATTGCCTACATGAAACTGGAGCTGGGCATTTATCTGAAATCTATCCTGGCCCCTCAGGTTGTCTGACCGTCCATCAGGCTAAGTTTTCATACTACATCAATCATGGGAACGCCTCCATGTACCACCTGCCTTCGTACCAGTCTCCATCCTCCTCATCCCTGTGGAGTGTCACATTCAGTTTAGGGTTGAAGAATATTTTAATGCTTCTTGCCATGCTCATGCCTCAGCTTCTCTTTTCTCCACAGGGACACAAAGATGGGATCATCCCTGGAGTGGTATCCATGACGTTATGTAAAGTAAGATGGGCTCACCCCTTCCATGAACCCACAGCAGCCATATGCAGATGCCAAGAGAGGAGCAGAACAGCTCAGGCATAGGGAATTCCCCAAGTATTCTGTCAGGTTCCAACTAACTGTCACCTCCAAGACCTCAGCCAGATGTGCCATCCCTGTATTTAGCAGCCCATGACAGATCTTTTCTGTCCACTAATTTGATCTGGTAAGTTGAAGCCCTGTCAATTTTGAGCACCCTCAACATCCTTTGCAAAGTTTTCTCCCCAGTCTATATAATTTTTACCTCCTTTTGCTTGTTTTGAACTTGGCTTCTAGAGTCTTCCCTTGAGGTCTCTCAGTTCATGTATGAGAAGAGAGAACAGATTTTTATTCACCTCCTCTACACATGTTTTTAGTCCTCCATCACCTCTCCATCCTCTTTTCCAGAAGGAAAAGATCAGTCCTCCTTAGCAGACAGTTGTGTGGAAGCCACCCCATATCTTTGATGACCCTTTTTGCTCTTCCCTGAACCTTTCCTAGTCCCTTTGGAGCTGAGAGGATCAGAACAATACACAGTATTCATGTTGAGGGTGCATCTATAACATATGTTCTCTGTTCTGTTAAATATTCCTTTTTCCCTTCCTCATGACTTGATTTTTGAGCACTACCAGACACTGACCTGAGACTTCTATTGAACCATCTACAGAAACCCTGAGGTGTCTCTTCTCAGAGATAATGGTTAGCTCAGGGTCTATCATTTCACATGTGGACTCTGATGTGATTTTTCCCATATGCATCACTTCACTTTATCTGCATTGCATTCATCTCATCTGCCATACTATTACCCAATCACTTGGAGTCATAAGGTTCAGCACAGCCTGCACAGTCACAGTTTCAGACGGTAGGACCTTTGAGGTTTCCAACCCAATTCCCTGTTCAAAAGCAGAGTTAAGCTCAGAGTCAAACCCTTGTTGGTCCACTGACATCCCTTCCTGCAGGAATTGGCCCTTTTCCCCTACTCACCATTCCCTGCCTGTACACTGATCACTAATCCACACTTCTGTCCAAGATCTCTGTTTTTTCAAATATTTCTAGCAAAGACATCTGCCACAGCATTTATGGAAATCCAAACCAATTGGCTGGATCACCCTTATCTGTGAGCATCTGGACTTTAGTGCTGTTGACCCTATGAGCCATTTGTCTTGTATGACACATAGAATCATTTAGGTTGGAAAAGACCTCTAAGAACATGGAGTCCAACCATTAGCCCAGCACTGCCAAGCCCACCACTAAACCATGTCCCTAAGCACATCAACATGTTTTCTGAACAGTTCCAGGGACAGTGACTCCACCACTTCCCTGGGCAGCCTGTGTCAATGCTTGACCATCCTTTCAGTGCCAAAGTCTTTCTAACATCCAATCTAAACCTCCCCTGGCACAATTTGAGGCCATTTCCTCTTGTCCTATCACTTGTTACTTGGAAGAAGTGAATGACCCTCACCTGGCTGCAACCTCCTTTCAGGTAGTTGGAGAGAGCAGTAAGTCTCCACTAAGCCTTCTTTTCTCCAAGCTAAACACCTTCAGCTCCCTCAGCTGCTCCCCATCAGAGTTGTGCTTCAGACCCTTTCCCAGCTCCACTGCCCTTCTTTGGACACAATCCAGCAACTCCATGTCCCTCTTATAGTGAGGAGCCCAGACTGACCACAGCTCTCAAGATGTGATACAGCTGAGGTGCCCACCAGTAGCCAACCTCTCCAGAAATGAGTGAATCAAGCCTCAAAGGGCCTTTTCTTATACACACCATCTACTACTGATATCCCTGAAAAGACAAGGAATCGTAGAATAGTTTGGTTTGGGAGGGACCTTTGAAGGTCACCTAGTCCAAACTCTCCACTGCAATGAGCAGGAATACCCAGTGTCACTGCTGCATTGACCTCAGCTGCACAGAGCAGAGACTTCTCTGTTGGCAACAGCAACCCAAAAGGGATGGAGCCACTCTCATGTCCCTACTGCTGGAAATGGCACCACATGTCCCATGGGATTCAAGATACCTTCTTTGCAAAGCTGCCAGTCAAGGAAAAGGCAAGGCTAAGTCTTATCCCCATTGCTCCAGAGGGAATCAGAGGGTTAGCTGAAAATGCCTTGAGTCTGGTGGCACAGGGAGCCGCTTTTTGTCTGACAAAACCTCTCTCTAAATCCCTGCCCTCACTTTTTTGCCAGCATTCTGCATCCACCAGTGGTGCTTGCCCTCAGACCACAGTACCCGGTCCCCAGATGCAACGGGCTGAGTTGTTTGAAAGCAAGCACTTAAAGCAGCAGAAACACCCAGGTCTTTTGATGCCAATGCAACAGGAACAGCAGAGAGCCCGGATCAAACAGCATTAGGAAAGAACAAAGCAAGATGGAAACTAAAATGGAAGGATTCGGTGCAATGTGGGAGTAATTTCAGAATTAGAGCAAGAAGGAAGTTAAATCGAGTGGAAGGAAAATAGACCACGAAATCCTTGAGGCTGATGCACAGACGCTGTCCAGTTACAACACAAAAAGGCAGGCTAATGTCATTTCTCCTCATCTGTTTTTCTCTTTCTTTTGTGTTTTGTAGTTTTTTGGGATTTTTTTTAAGAAACAAAATAAAAACGAAACTGTTTTGTAGAACATGTTTGCTACAAATGGTAAGGAAGATCTCAGTGCTAACACAGCTGACAAAACCCTCAACTGGGATTACACAACATTTTTCCCACACCATTGCAGCAGAGTCCAAACTGGAGCTGCCCCATTTGTCCATGGGAAGAGGTTCACCTTGAGCAGCTCAGATATTGCTGTGATGGGTGCGGGGCACCAACATTAAAAGATAAGAGGCTTTTTGCCATGGTAACAGTGTTAGAAAAACTATTTCATAGGAACCCTCCCTGTCTTGGCTCAGCTCCTGCCATTTTAATGTTTCCTTTTGAATTAAACATGGGAAATTAAGAGAGGAATGAGCCACTTAGATCACATCCAGAGTTAAAGCTTCCCCAAGTGTGTGTGTGTTACTTCGGCATTGTCTCTTCTTTAACATATAAAGTCAGCAAGAAGGACGGGACAGATTTGCACAAATGGAAATGAAGGGTGTCAAGGACACACCTGGATGTCAAGAAATCTTCAAAATCCAACAGAGAGAGTATTTTAGAAATGGGAAAAATGCCTGAAGCTGGTGTGACCCTGCAAGTGTAACTGTCCCAGCTCCCATGGAGTCTCCACTGCACAGATCTTGGCAGGCAGTAACATAAGCAGGTATCTGTCACGGTCCTGGCAAGCACCGAGCCCTTTCCTTCCGTCACCTTCTTGCTCCTCATGCCTGAACCGAACAAACTTTGGTGCTTTGGTGGGACAGCTGCGAAGATGGGAGCTGAGCAGGTCCTTTCAGAGCCGGGGAAACCAGGGGAGAGCTCAAGTTCCTCTGCAGCTAATGAAAATATTTCCCTTATCTGACCTCACTGGTCACTCCTGAGCAGCAGCACAGCTCACCGTCTTGCCTGCAATATTTGCAATGATTAAAAGGAATTAGGAAGGAACTGCAACTGAAATTTCACACCAATTCAAAGGAATGCAGCTGTCTTCTAGAAAGGCAAGGATACTGGCACCACCTTTGGCTTTGGGAGATCAGCGCAGAATGGGCTGAGACCAGCAGGAACCAGAGCTTCAGTCAGAGGATGCTTATTAGTTGTGTCTGCAAAGGGCGCTGAAGAGTCTTATGGGTCTTATCAGTGATCCCCAAGCTGGCAGGAGTTGAAGCAAGGCAAGACGAACACTCCTGAGACATATTCCTGTGCAGAAGAGCCCTTCTTTGGCAGGAAGATGGAATGGGATGACCTAACAGGTCTTTTCTATCCTTGACGTCTGAGATTCAGAGGCAGCGCCTTTGGAAAACCAAAGATGCTCCCTTTGAAGTCCGTGGGAAGTCTGCCATGCACTTGACCGGAGCAGTGCTCAGCCTGCAGCCAACCCTCTCGAGGGAGACAGGGATCTGCTGCAGCCGCCCAAAGGGTCACTGTCAGCCACCAAAGACACAGGCTGGGAGCTGATTCTCACCCGAGACACCAGAGATTGTGGGATGAGGTGGGGGAACAACTCGAGAAACAGATGGGTGAGAAGGTACCCCTATCACATGAGGGTTCAGGGTACGTTCACCATGATGGGTCTGGGGAACAACCAGGAGCATCCCATGGACTTTAAGAGCATTAAGAAAGTTCACATCATCCAGCCTTTGGCGAGGCAGCTTTGTCCTTATCAGTAAGATACAATTTCTGTAAACACCCTTTGGACCTGTACAGATAACATCTGTAAAGCCAAGTCTGTTTTCACACTGCATAAAAATGCTGGAGTAAAGAAGAGTGTCGAGTGCTGGGGGTCCAGACCTTTTTGTTATTGTGCTTCGGACATGACTTAGTAGCACACACAGCCACAGATCCTCCCCCACATAAAGGTCGTGCAGGGCAGAATTGGGCCCCCTGGGCACAGCATGGAAGACAGGATGGCTCCAAGGCAGAGAAACACCCATATTTGAGATGGCTAAGCCACCCTGACAGCCAGTTTCCTCAGCATGCCATAATAAGCTGCTGAATCTACCTATCTGCTAATTCATCTAGTTTATTTTTATGGTGGGAGTTAGAACACATCAGACCTCCCTCTCTCCCCTCCTCTAGGAGAGCTTTTGGCTGCCGCTTCCCTGCATCCGAACACGCAGCCCAATGGCGCTGTCTCATTGTTTGTGCTGCACCTCCTGCCAAAAATACTTCCAGAAGGTTCATATTGATGTCCAGTACTTAATAGTTCTGGCTTTTGTACATCCCTCTTTCCACCCTGGGGTGAGTCAAAAGTTTCCCTGGGTTAGGACACCTTGGGGGAACGGTGGCAGGCTGGGGCAGCAGGATCACCAGTGTTCCTTGCTTGCCAGTCCTCAGCACAAGGGAAGCCTCACTTTCACGATCCCGAAATATCCCCAGGGCTCGTGTCTGCAGAGCTACTGTGGATATGTGGAAAACTGATCCCTGCAAGTGTCCAAGACCAGGTTGGATGGGACTTTGAGCAACCTGACCTTGTGGAAGGTGTCCCTGTCCGTGGCAGGAGGTTGGAACTAGATGATCTTTAAGGTCCCTTCCAAGCCAAGCCATTCTGCAATTCTATGAGTAAGTGCCTTAACAAGCTGAAGGCCTTGCCCAGAAGATCATGGCCTGTTTTCAAAGTGTGTTAGATTGTGGAGTGTGTTTGGGAAGGGTTTGGAGTCACTCTGTTTTCCTTCCACCCAGTTCAGATGGTAAAGTGAACACACGTGAGTACTTCTGCTTCTCACAGCACCTGTCATTTGGTGACCTGGTTGGTGTGTTCAGACTCACCAGCAAGGAACTTGGCTTCCCTACCATGCTCTCAACAGCTACAGGTGTTTCTAACATCCCAGGTGGGATGATGATTTAATATGTGATGGGAAAGCCTGCAAGCATACCCAGGATGTCCTTTCACAGTCCTGCCAGACCACTTCAGATGTGGTTCCCAAATACGCCTCCTCCTGCCCACAGCACAGCAGCAACCAGCTTCCACTAAAGGTTCCTCCATGCCCCTGGTGCTCACTACACTGAACTGGACATTTGTGGGTTTGAACAAGAAAGGACAGATCTTCCTTGTGGATATATGGCATGGTTCTCAGGAGAGTGCATCCGGAGAAGGGCCCCATAGAGTAATAGAACAGTTTTGGTTGGAAAGGACCTTTAAATGTCACCTAGTACAACCCTCCTGCAATGTGCAGGGCCATCTACAACCAGCTCAGATTGCTCAGAGCCCTGTCTAGCCTGATCTTGAATGTTTCCAGGGATGGGGTATCTTCCACTTCTCTGGGCAACCTGTGCAAGTGTTTCATCAGCCTCACTGTAAATACTTTCTTCCTTTTATCTAGTCTAAATCTACTCTTTTAGTTTAAAACCACTACCCCTTGTCCTATGGCAACAGGGTCTACTAAACAGCTTGTCCCTGTCTTTCTTATAGTCCCTCTTTAGGGGGAATGGGCTGGGGGGGATGAAAAAGTCTCCCAGAACCTTCTCTTCTCCAGGCTGAACAATCCCAACTTTCTCAGCCGTCCCTCTGATCATCTTTTTGGCTTCCTCTGGACTCGCTCCAAGACGTCTGTCTTTCCTGTACTGAGGAGCCCAGAGCTGGACACAGCTCTGTAGTTGGACTGTCACCAGGGTAGAGGGGAAGAATCACCTCCCTTGACCATCTGTGGGTGTTGTGGTGTCAGATGCTCCACACATCTCTATTCCAGCCAGCAATGGGCAGCTATTCCATACAATGGATGTGGGAGGCTTTTGTTTCTCTGCCACCAGGCTGCAGCCTCATGCTAGCAGTTTGAAAGAAAGCCTCAACCCTGCCTCAACACAGGGGGCAAAGTGCCCAGCCAGGGCCCAAACCTAGCTGAAAACTGCCAACAAGAACAAAAGCAGCATCACTCAGGCAGGAGCACTAGTCCTGAACGAGGTGCCTTTGCCTCTTGGGTGTGTCCACGCTGCCAAATAACCCAGCTCCCGGTTCCCTCCCAGCTCCTGGCTCCCCCATTGCTCACATTGCAAAAACATGAGTTCACTCCTTGGAGCGAATGAATTGGCTTCCTCCAAACAAAACCTAGGTGTGGTGCTGGGTGAGTTCACCCCAGGAACCTCTTCCAAATGGCAGTCTGGTTAATACTGCCCCAGGCCTGGCTCCACCTCGTTTTGGACAGTCCTCTTGCATTATTCCCAGACATTTTGCACCCCCAAAGCCTCCTGCATGTCCTCAGGGCATACAACACATGCTTTCAGTATAGTGCATGAAAAATGTCAAAATGCTGGGCTGCAGCAAAGCTCTTACCCTATTGAAGGCTTTTTGAACCACTTCCCAAAATAGTAACTACACGGAGGACTCCTGGAGAAATCCTGGGGCTATAAGGCACAGAAAATCTCCCCTGAAAAGGGGCTACCCTCAAGCACTATAGTGGGGAAACACTTTTTCGGGTGACAGTTTTGTCATGGCCACCTCCATCTCTGAGGTCCAATGGATCTAGTTCCCCTGGCAAACAGGAGTGCAAGCTCTACCAGAGATAATGGCATTACTCTAGCCTCAGCTTGGCACTGGTGACTCTTCAGTCACCACCCACTGCTAGACCAAGGGGTTTTCCACTCCTTTGCTATTGTTGCTTAGACCCAGGAGGTGCCATGAGCCTGAGGCTGCAAGGAGCACAACCATCCCACAGCACATGGATGGCTCTGCTTGCATCCCTGCATGGCACAGGGGATAGAGCAAACCGGGACCAGGATGGGATATATTGCTTTGGGAATGCACATGGCAGGGACTGAAGGGAATGCAGGTTGGAAACAAAGAGCCTGGGGAGCTCTGCTGCACGGTACTGTAAAGTGTCCCACCTCCCCACCACAGCCCGGAGAGGAATTTGAGAGTGGATTAAGGCAGGGAGCAGAGGCTGGATTCAAAGCTTGACAGAGAAAAGCAGACTCTTTCCTCCAATTTCAGCAGGAGCCATAAGAAAACATAGAGGTTAACTCAGGGTGGCTGCAGCAGGCAGAGCAAATACCTCCCGACAGGAGCGGGATTTGTAGCAAAAGATAAAATCAGCTTGACAGCAAACAAGGGAGCAGAAGAGCCTTGTTCTTGGTGACACACAGTCATTGTTTTCAAGATTTTTGTCCTTTTGTCTGGTTTCTCCTGTATTTTTTCTCCTCTTGTGTTGCTTAAGGGCAGTATTTTGTCATCTTCTTTAGCTGTTAAACCACAGTGCTGCCCCACTCTGCCCCAGCTGGGCTCTAAATATCCATCAGTGTCCCTCGGGACTGGCTGCAACTGCCAAGATGCTCTGGTTAACACTGTGCTGTTCAATGACAACATGCAGCAGTGGCATTGCACGTGATGCCTGGAAGATGCCCCAGCATTCCTGAAGTCCAGCAGCATTTCCTCAGTGGCCAAACCTTCCTGCCCAGCTGTCACCCCCAGAGAGCTCAATGGGTGGTTTGCCTTCATGAGCTGGGTTTTAAGGCATCTTAGGGTTTCCTGCTTGTGGGATCGTAAAGGGATGAATCACTGGAAATAGGGCTGGGAGATGTCAGCAGGTGATGGAGGAAAGCTCTCTGGCTCCTCACCACACAGAAAGGACACGCCAGAGACACTGGTCACATGCAGTGTCCCGCCTGCAGAGGTGACAAACCACAGCTGCCTTTGGGGCGACACACAAAGCGGGCGAGCATGTAATGACGCATCCCCAGAACAGCCTCACTCTCCTCTGGCTTGTGGCTAAGGACTGCTCAAGCCGTGGGTCCTGCTGCCATTTAGTGCCTGGCTTGTCCTTCAAACCCCTGCAGACAGCTTGCCCACATACCACCCCACAGTGAGGTAACCCCCTCCTGTGGCCTTGAGGCTGCCGCTCCTGATGTCCCACCACACTCCCAAACAGAAGCAAGAACGAGCTTTTCTGCATTGATTTAACAACAAGCCACAACAGCCATGTACAAGCCTGCAGCAAAAAGTGAAAGGATGCTAGTGGGGGGGAAAATCCTCCATTCCAGCAGCTGAAAAGCCCTATAAAACACTAAAGTACCTCCAGAGCCCACATGAGTGCGGAGAGCCAGGCTGTCAGCTGCTGAGGCAGAGAGTGTCCTGGCAATGCAGTGGTGAAAAGATTTAGAAAAATGCCAATATACTTCAAGGGAAAATAAATGTCTGTGGACACATTTGCTCCCAGTGCAGATTCCAGCTCGCTGATGGCTCAATGCATCGCTTTCTTGAGGAGGAGCTGGACAGCAGTGCTCCAGAGAGAAACCAGATGTGCGAGCCAGGCAGGCTCCAGATCAAGAAGGCTGCTGTGATTGTCTCTGTCCATCGAAGGAGAGTTTGCTGCCACCTTAGGGTCTGTCAGCACAGCTGAGGAGCTCGATCCCGACTCCTCTGAGTGCAACATATTTGTGGGAGCTGGCTTGCTTAGCTGCCCATGCAGCCTCATGGTGAAGAGCACTGTCTCCTTTTGGACAAGTCCCCCAGGAGCAAACCTGATGGCTAAGTCCATTCTGTAATAAACATTAAAATGGTTCAGTTTCATATTTGGGATTTGCTGGAGTATGAGATTCTTGCTATTAATAGGAATTTGCAGACAAAAAGAAAAAAGAGCCAGCGCTGCCTGGCATGGAGAGCAGTTGCTCTGAAGATATGCAATGTTGTTGTCACATCGTGTCTCCTCCAAATGCACTTCTTCATGAATTGGAACATCCACCAGCACAAGGACTGGAAGGAGTCTTCACAAGGAGGAGAAGACGACCTCAGATTCTTGTGAATACCGCACTGTGTCCCTGCATCAGAGATGTCTGCGTTCATTGACCACCCACAATGGCATGGGAGGGAGAGAAAAAGGATGGAAGTGACAACCCATCATATCGCTTATGGAGGGTCCTGCAGCAGCAGTATAAGAACCCACTGACCAGCATCTGCCAGGGCATGTGAGGGCAGACCAGTGCTTCAGACAGGAGCTGCCCAGTCACGGGGACAGAAGCAGCACCCAGAAGGACACCAGAAAGGCAGCAGAAGAGGGGCAGCCAACCATGGCAGATGTATTTGCACCATCTCAAAGTCTTTCAGAGCAGGTTATTGTTTTCCAAGGGGAACTACACTGTGAGCCTTGAGAGTCTGCTGTCAGTGGAAGGATCATCACATGAACAAATGATGCCTGGGGGACTGAGGATGGGAAAATCTCATCCAGACTGAGTGGCTGAAGACCACAAGTGCCAAGACCAGAGAGAAAGAACTGTATTTCAGGAGCATCTGCTCTTCAGCCCCACTACAATGCTATGGCCCTATGGTGAAAGCAGCAGCTTTCCTGGTGGCTGCAACACCAAGGGGTGAGCACAACGGCAATGATGTCTCATAACACGAGGCAGTTTCCTAGAGCTGGCAGCTGCCTGCCTACCTCCCACCTCTGAGGGGGCCCTGGCCCCAGAGGCAAGCTGGGGACAGCTAAGTGCTCAGGGACACAACTGGATTAGCCTCTCCTTGTGTGAAACAACTGTGTTTGGCTCTTTCTCCACCAAGAACTGGAAGGGAAAAAAAAACAAAACCCACACCCCTTCCTGCCATCTGGAGAGTTAGTTGACACAAGCCAAAACATGTGTGCCATATGTACACAGCTGTGGAGCGCAGGGACGCCGCTGTCGGGCCATCTGCCCGGCATGCTGCGTGCCAGTCGCCTGCCCTCGGGTGGGCTGCTGAGACAGGGAGAATGCCCTGCACAGAGGCATGACTTCCCCTTCCTCTTCCTCACCTGGCATGGATGAGCTCCCTACAGCATGGCCATGGTCGGTCTGATCCTACAAGCAATGGAGTTCTATCTCACGTTTGCCAGTGAGGATGGGTATCTCCAGCCTTGTACATCCAAACGCAGAAGGGAAAGGGATGACACCTGTGTGGGTGTTGGGTACCAGTGGCTGAACACGGCACCTGACCCCTCCCAAAGGAGCACGGGGCTGGGGCCGGCTGTGTGCAGGGGCAGCACTCTCCCCTGCTCCTCGCCCGCCTGTCCGTCTGAGGGGAGGTATCAGTTTCAGCACCTTAGGAAAGGCCTCCCAGCTGCTTAAGAGCCTGATATGTGATGACAAGGAGGGGACAGAGGACTAACCAAGGAACAAGAAACAGACTGAGGCCCGTGGCAGAGAGCACACAGGGACTGCTTCAGGGATGTGGAAAGACGGCACTGACCTGAGGCAAGAGAAAACCTCCCTGCAGTGTGTACCTCTACCAGTGCATCTCCCTACCCCTGCTTCCCGACCCGCTGACCAAGATGTGACAGAGAGCAACGTAATGTCTTTGATCCCAGCCACTCCTCCAAAACCTCTCCGCTGTCACTGGTGTGAATGACTTGAGTGACAGGCGGGTGCCGCGCGTATGTGCAATGAAGCTGACTGTCACCTGATGTCACGTACGGCACCAGGCACGCTGCTGGCAGCCCAACAAGAAATGAATACAAATGTCATCCAATGATGGTCGGGACAGCCAGCCCACCCCTCAGCAAACCGCTAGCAAAACCTTGCAGCAAACACTTCCCAGAGAATGATTTCTTTCTCTCTGCAGAGTGAGTACAGCTCTGCTAGTATGTTCCTGTGCTGACCCTAGAGACCGGCTTTCATGGGAAGAGAGGACAGCAACTTGTTCTCCAGGCTCTTTGGACTCCCAGCTGAGTCCACGATTGAAATGATTTATGGAGACAGGGCCAAGGCCAGGAATCTGAGGCTTTTCAAAAGTTGCCCATTTCCCAAAAGAGTGCAGCTTTAATTTGTTGCCTGCCTGACTTCTGCTTGAGGCTCAGCCTAGAACAAGATTGCCAGTGATTTGGGAAATCAGTGCTACTTCCCCTTGCGGTTTTGGTGGTGTAGATGTCTGTCCGTGGAGAATTAGACTGACACTTCCAAGTGTGTTACACACAGTCTCCAAACAACTGAAATATGGAAGCAGCTTATAGAAACAAAATACATCAAGTGTGGAGTCTGCATCTACAAGGGGCAACCTCTCAGCACTGGGGGACAGCATCCAGCACACACTGGATTACCAGGATTTATAACAGGAGCTGTCAGATCCCACCACCTTGCAGTGATCAGAAATGTGCTAGTTTAGATGCTCATCAGTGATTGTCTCCTGACATACAGCCCCAGCCTCAGACACTGTTTCTGCTGAGGTCAGAGCTGGAAGTCTGTTCACAGAAGTAGATGATGGGGAAGGATTAACTCTTGGGATGCAGCTACTCAGCACACAGCAGTCACTGAGAAAGGCTGCAGGCAGCACTGTGGAGTAGCAACAAGCAGAGCTCCTCTAAGCTCCTAAAGCAAGCACATTTGGGGATTGGCTTGCATTAGTAATGTTTGAAAGATGGTAATGGAAAGCCTGAGTGTATGAGCCCCCTGCAAGTATAGCATGGTGCTCCCACCTGGGCTGGAAGGACCAGCCTGCGAGAAGTGATGCTCAGCATCTCTCATGATCACACTCATCTGCAGCTCAAAGCCCTCTGAGCCCTGTGCATCTCCTTCCCACACACCTGGAATAGTTCCATCAGCATTGACCAGAAAGGCAGAAAAGCCTGAACAGCTGGGCTTGCATAGTGTGACAGCACATCTTTGTCTATCAGTGAGCTGTTACATAGTGCCTACACACAGAGAGGAATGAGTACAGGGGCCAGAGAACTGATTTATCCTTGTGCAGAAGATACAAGAATCTTGCAGCTTCTCCAGATCTCTCCTCATCCTGGGGAGGTAATGGAAGGATTGAGTCCAAAACATCTTTTACCTTTCAAAAGCTCTACTCTGACAGCAAGAACATGTCTATTATCCTTCACAGACGACCATGAGGATTTTCAAATCCTCTCACCAACGAAACTCAGCACTGTACATGCTTCAAACACACACTACAGTAAAAGTCATGGGAAACTAACTGGACCACAACTCAACTTGGCTATATTCCTGGCAGACAGGGCACATAGAAAGTTTCCTGCTGCAGAAACCCCAAGGGCCCTGAGAGGTCAGCCATCCTGCACCAAAGTCAACAGGAGCACAGTGCTGCCCAAATTCCCAGTGATCCCTTTGGGGCAGCTCACCGCAGCCTGACAGCTAGAAAGTACACGTGCTCTTGATACAGGAGCATCACCCCAACTTGCACCTTGGCCAAGTGCCTCTCTCCACACTCTGTTCTCTCTTAGAGGGATTCCTCGGGTTTGCTTTATTTTTTTCCCCTCCACACCATTCCCTCTCAGGGGAAAAAAAATTCAAAAAAACCCCAAGAAGTCCGAAACTTTCTAACAGCAAGCAAATTAAAAGCCCTTATTTATTTATCTTGAGCGTTAGCACAGTTCTAGGGCTGGTACTTCCAGGCATTTTACACCGACTTCCCCTCCTGTCAGGCGGCCACTCGGCTCTGCCCTTCACCTCCCCTGCCCCCGGCAGCGCGGGCGGCTTCCCCACGCACCCCACCAGCATCCCGCAAGATTACCCACACAACGCGGTGGGAGGTGGGAGGGTGCTTTGGCGAAGCGATGCCCGGACCCCCCCCCTTACGCCTTCCCCCGCAGGTACCTGCTTCCTCAGCGCCTCGAAGGCGGCGCTGATGGTGTGGACGCGGGTCCTCTCCCGGGCGTTGGCCAGCAGCCGCCGCGTCTGCTGCAGCGCTTTGATCTCCGGCGAGACG
>VXAU01004247.1:811074-831307 GCA_013399695.1 Formicarius rufipectus | reverse complement strand
CTGCTGCTGCTGCCGCCCCGCTGCCGCCCATCTGAGCCCGCCCGGCCGCGGCGGGCAGCGGAGCCCCGGCGGGACGGCTCCGTCCGTCTGTGCGTCCTCCGAGCGCCCGCCCGCAGCTCTCCGCNCCCTTCCCTCCCACCCCACTCCCACTTTCTTCTTTAATCTCGCTCTTCCATGCGATGGAAGAGAAATCCTGCCCCCCGGAGACTCACTGCGACCCACCGTGTGCGCTTTCCCCCCAACCCCCCGCCTTGCTTCCCCGGGGAAATATGTGATTTGCTTTGGTTTCCAAGCCACTTCATCCCGCTTCTCCTCTCTTATCACCGCTTTTCCGCATCTGCGAGGCGAGGGTGGGAGGATGCCTGGCTTGACTTTGCCTTCCTAAATGTGCCCGGGAGCACGGCGGGCACCCCGGCGGGATGGGGAACTGGGGGATCTCCAGCACCTCGCAGACATCCCTCCCATCGCTCCGGGAAACCTCCGCTTGCTGCTCCGCTACTGACACGGATCCCCTTGGAAGAATTATTCCACAGTAACAGGCTGCCCCGTTTTCCACGGGGGTAGCAATGGAGCCCGCATGCGTGGGTAATTGCTGCCACCCTTCTCCTGGCACCCCGAAATCCCTTAACTCCCCTTACCCCAGCCACGCTGCAGGGAACGGGGCCAGGGGGTCTCTACAGAGCGGGCAGGCAGGGTGGGAGGGAGGGAGGGAGGGTTGATGCAGTTCACAGTCAAAGCTGTGGCACAGCTGGGAATAAACTGCATTTCTCGGGATTGTAGGAAAACTCGGGGCAGAAGGGACCTCAGTAAACCCTCTGTCATGTTTAAAAGTACCTCAGTTATTTAGGTGCCTGGCTTCTGTTTTCAAGTCACCTAAACCACTTAGACATTAAGTCATACTGAGAATCAATGAGATGTAAGCTGTGAGATGCTTGAAATCACAACAGAGAAAGGGGATGTTGGTTCCTAACCCTCCTTCTCCCAGGGCAAGTCAGCCTAGTAGCACTACATGGGGTGAGGAGGGGAAGCCTCTATTGCCCTAGTTGAGGTCCATGATGCAAGATGAGCTCTTGCCTATTGTCTAATGTCCTCTACTCGGTGCTACTGTGGCCAAGCTGCCCCAGAGCAGACATAACAAGGAGTTCCTCAGGTGGAGAAAGCAGAGGTACTGGAGACAGTACTGGAGAAGGTATGCTGAGCCCTGGTTCAGCACCACATCTGTAAGAGCTGTGCTGCCTCCTCCATTACATCCTGTGTCAGAGGTGTCACTGCAGCTTGATCTTCTTTTGCTGAAGGACTTAAGGTGAGTCAGTTGAACTCAGAAGTGCCTGACTTCCCAGTGTGGGTAGCAGCACCCCCGTGCCTTGTGGTGTGCTGGCAAGCTGCCCTGATTATCCTCAGCTAGAGCCTGTGAATTATTGCTGCTAATGCTAGGGCATGCCTTAATGACTATTTTCTTCATCTGAGTTCCTCTAACTCTCAAGGTTGAGAGCCGACAAAGGGATTTTTGGTTGACTGGGTTTCTCCTAAACGTCCCTGTAAGTGGCAGTAGCACCAGCCCCTCCAGCAGGGTCTGTCCTTCACTGGAAGCCCGTGCTAAACATTTGGTGGACCTTCTCACAAGAGGAGGCTCAAAGCCAAGATCCTGGCCAAAATTACAGTCTCAGCCATTAAATTCTGCCTACCTAAAATCCTCTTGCTCTTCCAGCTTGACTCCACGGACCAAATCCATTTGGGTGGTAAATAGATGAAGCTCATTAAACCCAAAGGCATTTGCAGCCATTTACACCATTTTTTCTCTCATTTTGCCTTTAAGGCATGTGTATCTTCTGGGAGCTGGTTATGTAGCTGCTCCCTTGGCGGTCACTGCATTACAGAGTGCTTCCAAGAAGAAACCTAAACCTGAGTGTCCTTAGTCACATAACCTCCTGTCAGACCTTCCCCTCCTCTCCTTTTAGTATCCTTGTGGTTATGGGTATCACAGGATGGCTGGGGAGGCCCACGTCAAGGCTGAGTCACGATGGTCCCTGTCCCTCAGGGTGACGCGCTGTGTGGTGTGCGTGGCCTGTCCTTGTCCGTGCCCCTTTCGTAGAGGGTACAGCAATGACAGCTCTGCCAGCCGAGGAGCACAGACTCTGTGCACCTACAAACCTGCATCGACTGCATTTACCTGCTTTTGCTTCCATAGTTAAAGTCGTGCAAACTGCATGTGGACTCTCTTGTTACCCCCTAACTCGGCTGCTCCTGTTTGCCTTAAAAGGTGATTGAAACTGAAACTTGCTTGAAATTAAACTGAAGGGAGAGAGATTTAAACTGCAGTGAAAGGGTCCATGCAACCTCTGCTATCAATGTAAGTTATTTAGATGAGAGTTACTCTTTCAGTTGGGTGAGGATGTTTCCTGAAGAGCAAACCTGGCTCTTCAATGCATGCCATGGTAGCCCTAGAACCACTGGCATGCTTTCCACATGCAGTGGAAATGGGAAGCAATGCCTGAGCTCACAGAGACCACCTGGCCTCTGGAAATCAAAGCAGAGTGGCCATGCTGGCATTGGTATTTGGGCTGGGAGCAGCATGGCCTCGTGCCATGCCACCAGAGTAACATGTCTCTTGGGAGCAAAGGCAGAAAAATCTTCAGGTGGTGCTGACTGCTCTGTGCCATATGGATGCAGCAGCTCATTCTGCTGCATGGTGCCTCCATGCCAAAACAGTGGCATGAAGTGAAAACCAGATGGAGGGAATCACCTGGCTGTGGTGGGGGGGTAATGCAGAGTAACAGGACCACGGCTATGAGCTGTAGCAAAGATTCTGACCTTTCCTTACTGCAGGACATGGTATGTCAACCTTGTCTGCACTCAGAGTTGCATCATCTTAGCTGTTCTGCAGTGTTCCACGGGTCTGTTTTCACAGGTATTTTGACAGGGTAAGGCAAGTATTTGAAGGACACAGACACACTCAAACGACGACAGAGCCCATCTGATGGTGTCACTGTCCTGTTCCATTGCCCTGCCTCCTTCTTGCTGCACCTCCATTCCCTCCCTTTGCCAGCTGTGGGGTTCTCTGTGCTTGGGCTGAGCACAGCTATTCCAGCCCAGTCTTGTTTAATATGCTCAGCATTTTGTGACATGGTGGTGTGGCCATGGCTGCACATGACCTGGAGGTGGGAAAGGGGTCTCCTCTGCTTTGACACCCACCAAGAAAACAGCTTTAGTATAAGAAGCTTGTCATGCAACTCTGGTACTTCTGCCTTCAAGGGTAAATAAAGGACAAGAGGAAATGGCTTCAGGTTACACTAGGGATGCTTGATGTGGGATATTAGGAAAAGTTCCATGGCCAAAAGGGTTGTCAAGCTCTGGAACAGGTTGCCCAGGGAAGGGGTGGAGTCACCATCCCTGGAGGGATTTAAAAGACATGTAGATGTGGTGCTTGGGGACATGGTTTAGTGGTGGCCTTGGCAGTGCTGGGTTAATTGTTGGACTTGATGATTGCAGAAGTCTTTTCCAACCTAAACAATTCTACCACTCTATAAATAAGGAAATAAACCTTTGCCAGTCCCCTGTGAAGGGCCTAAGAGTCCTGGGTAGAAATGTCTCGAGAAGAATTAACCTCTCATCCCAGTGTCCTCTGGCACTGCACTACTCAAAGTCATGGATTGACTTCATCCAATGTGGGGTCGAGCTCTCCCTGACACTACAGCACCATGCCCCAAATCAATCTCTGTCTTCTGCCAGTGGATGAAACACCTTGTTGCATGGCTGTCTCCCCTGAGAAAAACTGATGCAGTGGAAGACTGTGAAACAACAGAATGATTCTTTAGAAAAAATACATTTTTAAAAGATAAATCAGTAGAAAGGAAAAGGAATTTGAAAGAATATACCAAGTGGCAAGAATTAGTTGTGGGTGCAGTTGGGGTGTTTGAATGGCTTGTCTTCAGTGCCTAGGATCAGTGATGGGGGAAAGACATGCTGCAGGTGGGTGCCAGGAAGATGTCTCCAAAGCAGAGCCTGAAGGACAGAACAGCTTCCCCAGGAAAGCATCCTGAGCATTTCTGAAAGCTGATTCAGCTGGTGACAGCTTTGTACTTCTGAAAACCAGAACACACTTCAAACCCTGTGAAAAACCAGAGCTCTGCACTTGTTAAAAAGGAACATCTACTCTCATGTACATTTTCCAACATCCTCCTTAGGCAAGGGGAATTATTTTAAAATGCTGTTGAAGAGCAAAACCAGAAGTCTGATCGCAAGTGGCATGCTGAGGATATCAACATAAAGTTGAATCATCAAAGAGAGACTGAGATGCAGCCCTAATCCTTCTTCTTTTAATGTTTAAATATGTGTCATGTACTCTGACATTATCATTAATAGTCTGACAGCATGTGAGCAGCAGTCTTCCTCAGGAGGTTTCAGGATTCTAGTATGTGTTTCAAAGTGTGCAAGATATAAGAAAGGAGAAAGGGAGAAATTGCAGTAAAAATTCCATTGGGAGCACATTCTTTTATTGTGAAGTATTTAAACAACAACCAAAAAAAACCAAAAGAAATAAAGAAAAAGCTTGGCAGGCTAAAAGTTTCATCCAGTCTTTAATCTGAGTGAAAAAGAAAAAAAAACAAAAAAGGAAAAGGAAAAAACTGGAAAAAATGGCTCAGTTTTTATAGTTCTATGAAAAATACATCTTAAAAAGCAGCAATTTGAGAATATAGGCAGGCGAGGAGAGGGAAAGTGAGAAAAAGCTGCTGTAACACATGTCTATTATTACTGAAGATAAGTGAAATTTCTTCAGCATTAGGAAAACCCTGTAGCATTGCTAAATACCCATAAAATGTACAGTGGGAGTTGTAAGAACCTGTAAAGTTGGTGGTCTCTCATCAGTGGGGTTTTTTAAAGCTATTTGGAGACTTGGCAAATGTGCATGGGCAGGATTATGAGGTAGTCCTCTTGGATAATATGAAACCAAGGAAGGATAGTGAAATGAGGTAGGAAATGAGAATTATTCACACACAATGTAAAATGGAGTAATATCTGTCATTGACTTAAAATTGTATTTCTCTTTAAATGCTTATTTTTTTTACTTGACATAGTCAATGTGCACTTAGAGAGAAAAGTGCTTATGACAGTCTGAGGCTTGATTTTATAGTCTTGTCCTGAATGATGACATTTCATTCTCCTCTCCTCTCCTCTCCTCTCCTCTCCTCTCCTCGAGCTGCAACAATGATCCAAGGTCTGACAGATATATTTTGTCAGTGTGAGATGCTCACTGCCGATTCACACCTCCATGAGAAGGATACTGCTGCTGTCCAGCAGCTTTCCTGTCTATCAGAGAAAAGTGCAATGACCTCCAGAGGCAGAACAAACAAGTCTTGTGATAAGAGCTAGGAACTTATGCTGAACATAACAATCTTTGTAATATGTTACGTAAAGGAATAGTGGAGTCTACACTGCTTGAATTGTTTAAATAAAAGGTGGACACCTTTTAAAAATATATGTTACAGTTTAAGCTGGAGAATTGATGCAGGAGTCAT
This sequence comes from Formicarius rufipectus, assembly GCA_013399695.1. Taxonomy (NCBI): domain Eukaryota; kingdom Metazoa; phylum Chordata; class Aves; order Passeriformes; family Formicariidae; genus Formicarius; species Formicarius rufipectus. Next base: position 825,791 of record VXAU01004247.1, on the reverse strand, counting down.
TGTATGATTGTATTTTATGTATTTAAATAATCATAGAGGATCCCTCTGGCCCTAGTATCATCAAATCCCCAAGTAGTATCTCGCTTTCTGATACATCACTGTATTTATTGGTGGGAGACACTGGGTCCTTGGCAGTCCTCCAAATCAGACTGGGTGCACTCTGCTACAGGTCCAGAGGCTCAATTATATAAGAAACCCATGTAGTTTAAAATGCAAAAACCTGAGGTTCTCATCCTAGTCCGAGTGGAATTACTGCATTACCCAGACCAAAGCCTCAGTGCCTCCCTCCTGCTGAGGCAAGGTGAAGGATGTGCCTCCGTTAACCTGTCAGGAGGCTTAGCCGCAGGGTAGCAGCTTAGGCAGTGACTCTGGGGCCATCAGGGCCAAGGACAACTCATCCACTGCCTTCAGCAAGAGCAGATATGGGGTTCAGAATTGCTCGGATGTGAGATGTATGGGAGGTTGAATAGCTGGGTAAGGACCTGCAGAAACCTCAGCTTTTTCTCCATCTGTGAGCCAATCCACTGATTTATGCACAGTTGCACTGGCAGCTGGTCTGGCTTCAGCTTGATCTGCCCTCACTCATTAAAACCAGTAAAAATCCTCCCATTTGTTTGTTTAGGACCTGTCTGAGGCTGGGAGGTTGTTCCTGTGGTCAGGAGAGGGGTTGTGTGTGTGGAGAGGGATGTGAGGTGCAGTCCCAGCTCTGCCAAAACTCCTCTAGTGGGCTTTTCCCAGTAGTGTTCCTGATCTCCTGTGGATCCTGGCAAGCAGCAGTACCGTGTCCTTCCTTGCCCCAGCCCACCTCCTCACTGCAGTCCCTGTGCCCCACAGCATCAACAAGATGCCCAGTGTCAACATTAGCTCAAACTTAGTTTCCCCAGGTGCATTGAGCTTCCTTTGGGCTTTGCTGATTCTCTTTTTGGATTTTCAGGTCCCTTGGGGGAAAAAAAAAAAGAGGTGTGAGAATATTAAAGTATTTCACTTAATATTCTTTCGTTTTAAAAAGAGCAGAGTGGACCTGAAATAGAATGAAGGTACAGGACAGTCTCTCTTTTAGTTAAAATCCATAGATTTGGGGTGGAAGTTTACTTTTGTGGGTGAGGGCAATGCAAGCACTTGCTTGTCAGATTTTTCAGTGGTGGCTATTGACTGCGGTCTGTGAGATCCCAAGATTTCCAAAACACTCTTAGCAGTCGCAATAAAGAGAGTGCAGTTAGAGGCGTACGTATTGTAAAGTCTCTAGTCAGATGCTTCAGGTGTAAAAGAGCTTTTAATGGTGAAGAGGGAAGAGTACTACCACTGAGAGCTTCATTTACATGAGCTAATGTACCTACATCTCCAGTGGGCTGTCACCGTGATGGTGGAGAAATGGAGGTTTTGAGAAGGTGGAGGATTCCCAAAGAGGCTCATCTTCATGAAGGAGTTATTACCACCTGCTAAAGTTTATTATTTTCTTCTACTAATCATTCATCAGAAGGGATGAATTTATTATTAGAGTATATCAATAATGTGACTTGTTATTTTTCCACAAAACTTCATGTAGCAGTTTCTTGTTTCTGATTAAGACTGAACTTCACACTGGGATACAAGAGTTCAGAGGCATGTTAATGAATAAGGTCATGGGAATCCAGGGCCATGCTGTCTTGGAGTTATAAAAAAAAGAAAGTTTGTAAGGAACTGGAAAAAAAAGAAAAAAATTAAGTAGGAAGCATGTTGAGTGCAGTGCTGCTACCTGTGGTACATCATCCCAGCTTCTGGCAGTCAGCAGCTAAGGGATTTCCTGAACTGAAAGCTGAGTTTGGATTCTGGTGTTTAACAGTTCTGCTGGAGCTAGCCACCGTTATTAAGACCATTTGTACTAATTTGTAATTTTTAGTGTCCATGACAGTTCCATAACTCATTTGTGAGAGAAATATCCTTTTTTTTTTGTTCTTAACTTGCTGTCTCATAATTTCATTAGTTAGTGTCTGGTCTTTGAAGTGCTGAGAAATGGTGCACAATTATTTTTTGTTCATCTTCTCCATGCAGCTCATGACTTGATAGACGTCTCTCAGATCCCCTCTGTTGTGTTTTTGCCCAAAGTGAAGGGTTTTAGCCTATTTTGGCTCATCTGTTCCCCATCTCTGGTGTCTGGCTGCCCTTTCTTGCCTTTTGTAGTTCTGCTCTATCATATATGAGATTGGTGCTTTGGAGTTGTGTGAAAAAATGTATTATATTGCTCTGAAGTATTTTCCTACTGATTTTCATTTTCTCTTTACTTTTTTTTTTTTTTTTTAAATTCCTATGGACCACTAAGTTCTAATTTTTGAAAAACTATTTGCAATAGCTCCAGGATCTTATTCTCAACAATAGTAGCTAAGTCAGTGCTCTTTATAGTGAATGTATCCTTAGGATTGCTCTCTTCTTATTATATTACTCTGACTATTGTCTTCCATTTTATTGTGCAGTGATTTTTGTAGGTCCTTCTGAATTCTTTGCTCACACCTTTAGTTCAGAATAGTTTAGGTGGTGTGGTATCATCAGAAAAAGTCATCACCCTGCTTTTTACTTCTCATGCTTTTTCTAGAAAAAAAAATGTGTTCTGATAGCATAGAGCCTTGTCCAGTTCTGCAGGTTGGCTCCCTTTGCTATGAAACCTGGTAATTTATTCCTTGTTTGGTCTCCTTAACCAGTTGTTGGGCCACAAGAGGATCTTCTCCCTTGTTCAAGAACAATTTAATTTTTTCATAGATTCCCACATTTGGAAAGCCAAGTGAATGATATTACTCAGATCACTATCCCCCAAAACTCAGTGATGCCCTCAAAGAACTTGATTTGTAAGACGACTTCAACCTACAGATGCAATATTTGACTCTTCCCTGTTACATCTTGCTCCCTGCTGTGTCTAATGCTCTTTTTTAGAATATTTATCAGTTTGCCTTGCAGCAGAATGACACTTGTCTGTATTCATTCCTTCCATGAGCAATCTCTGGAAACTGCTTTTTCATTTTGCATCAAATTTACCGCTTCTCTTCCTTTGACAAAGGCTGATTTTAAACAGCAGGTTGGTTCTGCACTGTGGATAACTGTTCAGCAATTTCCTCTTTGGATTCACACAGAGCTCTTGAGTGAATACTGTCTGGTCTTGCAGGTTGGTCTTACTCACTTTATCAGTTTGTTTGTAAATCTTTTCTACTCACACTTCAGTCTGAGGTATCTCTTCAGATGTGTTCTAGTAAGGAAAATCTGTGGTGTGGGGTGGATTCCCAGTATTTATTCGACTTTGCTATCAAGAGATACTGAGTCTTGAGTGCTCATCTATTGCATATTGATCATCAATCAATCTGAATAGCTGTCTGGCAAACTACTTGCTTTTAAGTGTTTGAGACATCTTTATATTGATTTTTAACATTGACTTACCTATATTCTTATTTCTTTCACATTTCCTATTTGAACTTCATTCCCATACTTTGCTTCAAATAGACTTTATTCTGTTGTTCATTCTATTAATATTTAGGTACTGTTCAAATGAATTCTGTGAATCCTGAAACCATTTGACTCCTAACTTTCCCTTTCAACTTCCTTTCTCTACAACTCTTCAGTTTTGTGTTACTGCCTGTCAGCATCCTAAAAGTAGAGAAAAAGCTCAGTTACTTAACATCTGAAAGACATGATTTGGTAGCCAACACATCAGTTTAATGCAGGTCTTGCGTTAGTACTAGTCAGTAAATATCTTCCTAAGTTTAATATGATATAAAATATGACCCCTGCCAAACTCCAAGCCAGTTCTGCAATACAGTTTCTCCACCTTGGCCTGCTAACATGTTTCACAGCACATAAATGAATACTCTATGGGCATTATCAACTTTCTGACAGTTTGGTCTGTGAACTTCTCACTTCTACACTGACAGGGGTCCTGGTGAACAGTGTACCACAGAGAAACAGGGAGAGAGAAATTAGTGATGGGCTGAAGTAAAGCAGTCAACTTGTGACACACAGAGTATCTCTATGAAGCCCAGGGCGTTGATGCTGCTGGGGATCCAAGCACTGGCCAAAATTTGTCGATCTATTGTCACTATGAAGCAACTTTACACTGAGAGTTTGGCTTCAGGGCTGTTTTTTGGTACCTTGCTATGTTGGATGTGAATTATTCAGTGCTGAGAATTGGGCACATCCACCCACCTAGATGGCATGGAGGAAATGGGAAAGGGTTGATTCTCAGTTGCCATGTCTGTGGCTTGGCACTTTCTCCCTTGACAACTCATAGGAGTGGTGGTGTCTCAGCAAGCTGAAGCCATGTTGGCTCGTTGTTGTTGTTGATTTTGTTCCACTGCTATCAGCCTGCTGAAGACACTTTACCTGGACTGTGTCAGTGAACCATCCAGGCCTTTCTTCCCCACCATGGAAGCTTCCCTCAGGAAGGCAGAGGGACTGCTACAGCAGGGCCATCCTCCAGCCTGCATCCAGAGCTGCACTCCCCATCAGAAGACAGGGCTGGTGTCCATAGTGTTTAAGTGCACTCCATTGGATGGGTTTGGGCTGGGCCAAGGGAGTTTTCTCAAACAAAGCCCGGGCACACTTTGGGGATAGCCTAGGATAGGGATGATTCCCAGTGGGCAACTTGTATGTGAACAACAGAGGGTTTTTTGTTTGTTTGTTTGTTTTTAGTTTAATTTTTTTGTTTTGGTTTGGTTTGGTTTTTGTTTCTTGTGTGTTTTTTTGTTTTGTTTTGTTTTGTTTTGTTTTGTTTTTTTGTTTTGTTTTAATTGGTTGGTTGGTTGTTTTTTCCCCTTGGTTGGAAGTGAGGAACATTTAGTCATCCAGACCCACACTATCCTATGATGATTGACCTCACAGCTAGAAAATGTCATTTGTCTTATTTTTTTTTTTTTCTTTGTTTATTTATTTTGTGGTTTGGTTTGGTTTTGGTCTTGGCATTTTTTCCACTCCCACTTATCATTACACATGCAGCTGGAGTCTTTCCTGATGTTCTTCAGTGCTCTTGAATATAATTTTGAGCAAGTCTCCTTTCTTCCTTTAGCCTGCTGTACTATCAGACTCATAGATTCTCAACTCAATCCCTGTCTGGGAGAAAAGATAACCAAGCATGCAGGTTACTGCACAGAACTGCACACAATGTCAATACATTGCTAGTCAGACACATCCTTTAACCACGTCCCTCATTGTTAAGGAATCTCTTCAAGGTGGCCAGGGTCAGACAGGGCTCCGAAGAAGTGAATGAGGACAAATGTGGTCAATGGATATGAATTTGAAGACTACAGCTGTCAGGATAACTGAGATGAGAGGCCAGAAGTTTGGCCAAAATATATCTAGGAACTGTTTCAAGAATATAAAATATTAGCCTGGGCTTAAGCTGAAGATTAAGAAGAGCAATGACACAGGAGAGGATCCAGGACAAGGAGAGATGGAATGGGAATGAAGTCAGGCGGATGTGGATCAGGGATCAGGTCTGAAGCATAGGAGAGATCATGCTCAGGAACTAAAACCACAACCCAGAAGGATGGAGAGGAGCAGAAAGCAATCAGAAGGACTCCTTGAATAGTGACTAGTTGAGACAAACCTGCAATCAACCCTCCAAGAAAACTCACAGGTGCTTGGGCACCATTTTTTTTCCCCCCCTTCCATTTTTTTTTTTTTTTCCTGGCTGCAGAACGCAAAACTAAGGCAGAAGTCAGCACTGGTATGGAAAGCATTTTGGGATATAGCTAGAGAGCACATGAGAGACAGTGACACAGAGACTGCAGGTCCCACGAATAACTCTGAAAGTGGGCTGTGAGTAGTCCCTCGCAGTTCTTGACTATGTTTGTGAAACACATTGATATTCATGGTGTCAGTGACATCACCCAAAGCAAAAATAGCAACAGAACTAATCCACAAGAGTTTGGGTAATATCTTATTAGTGATATTTTTTGGCTTCTCTAACTGTAATTAGACCAACCTTTTCCTAGGTGTCCAGATGTTTTATTGGAATATGTTCACTGCTGTTTGAGTGCTTGTTCAAAGGAAGAACACCTTCCAGCAAAGCTGTAGAAAGCAGTTTTCTATATAAAGTCTTGCACTTTTAGGCATGATCCAAAAACATCTTTCCGTTGGTTTTCAGAGGCTTTTGGATTGAGCCTCAAATGCGGATTTGCCAGTGCTCTCAGAGGAAAACAGTGAAGGATATTAAGTGCCAGATGGCATTAAGTGAATTTTATTGGGTTTGGAGGTAAGACAGAAACCCTAAGCTGAGTGGACCCAGAAATTCTGGCTGCTGAAGTGTGACTCCCTATCTGTACTGAACATCAAGGTGGCTCAGCTAAAGGTCAGGGACCCACATTACCATTCTCTGTTCCACTGGTGGCTTATAAAATATTTTAGGATGCATTGAGTGGGCTGTATGTGAACAGACTGACTAGTTTAGCAGATGTCAGCACTAGAAGAATGTCTGCCATGATCTGGTGTCTTGTCCTTTGATAGCTGTTCAAAGAGCAGGCAGGAAATTGCACTGCTGAAAAATAAATTGCATATTAGCACAACAGAAAGATCCGATAACGTTTCTCTCTGCGATACCGGGCTGAGTTGATCAGAAAAGTAACCTTAGCTGCCCTGAAACAGGAGCCTTTTGAAATACGTGCTGTGGACCTGATTCCAGTTTTCATGTGGACATTTTTATTCTTGTGCTTTCCACCCACCTTTGAGCACAGCCAAATACGACGCACAGATGGGCAAGACATCGAGGCCCTTTAATTTTCATATTCACCCTGACAGCCACTTTACTGCTGCTGGTTGCTCCTAATGACATTCAGAGCCCCATATAAAGTCCTGAGGTACTCATTTGCCTTCAAATCCGCGGGTACATATCCTGGTAACTATTAAACCTGGTCACAATCAAGGTGGAAAAGGGATGGGAGGAAAGCCATAGAGCCATTATGAGGATCTGTTGCTGAGCTTAAGTGTATGGGAAGGTAAAAATTATTTCTCTGTTTCAGGATCCAGATGACAGCGTTCCTCCTGATATTTAAAGTAGGTAATGTGCACTGAACTGAGCTAGGCAAAAGAGCATTTCCAGGACTGCTCCACAATGTTTACCTATAAAAGGTTTTCTGGCAGAAAATACCATTATGGATAAGCAACTCTTTTTTTTGAAATGTCTGTTTTCAGCATGAAATTTTGGGTGTTTACTGAAGTTTTTCATGGAAAAGCAAAAAAATTATTTTTAGTTGTTTCTAATTTTTTTTAAAGTAAAAGTCAGACTTTTTGTGAGAGAAGAAAACTCCCTTTTCAAACCAACTGTAGTCCATTCACTCTTCCAGATGGAGAAGAGCCTGAATAATGCCATTTTGAGGTGTCAAGCTCTGTGTGAACATTGGAAATGCTTAGTAGGGTCCTGGCTACCTAGATTTGACTCATGTCTGTCACATGGCTTCACTCCCTGCCATGGCAGGAAAGGAAAAAAAGGAAAGGAAAACAGGACATGTATGAAACCTCTAATAATAATTTCTGAGAAGGTCCTAAAACTTCTCAGGGCTGAAATTATGTGCACATGCTAAATGTATGACTGCCTTTAGTGTAAATTATTTGCACTCATGAAGTCTCTTGGAATGCTCCTCTTTCTTAAGAAGTGAACTCCAAATGCCAGGTTACGTGCCTAGGAAAGAAATCTACAATGTTGCCTCAAGTGCCAGCCACAACCTTTTCTGTGACCAGCTGCTTTTGGGGCCTGGTGCTGGCAAGATAGTTCATTCCCACCGGAGTATATAATTTTGATGTTCTGACCATGTACACCAAGTTGAAAGGACTAATGGGCCACACATCAGGATTTCCTGGGCACGCAGGGCCTTAGGTTTGTTTGTGCTGTGTGGTAAATGGTTGAGATACAGACTGAGTAGGAAACAGGGCCAACTGACTCTCATTCTTGATGGTGGAGGCTTGATGGGTCTCCACAGTTTGCCTTGCTCTTCTGTCATGAACTCTAGGTACCTGCTGGTGCTGTTGCTCAGCCAATTCACCTTCTTCAGTGTCTTGTCCTGTGAGAGCTGGATGAATCGGAAAATTAGTTTGGCAAAGTTGGTACTGAAGGAATTTGAGACACTTTTCTCTTTGGAGAGAAGGGTTCGGCAAGGTACAAGGTCATGCTATGCCTGTGAGGAAGGAAAAACCCAGTTCTGCAAAGATGAGAAGTGTTTTGCACATCCTTGTATGACCAGAGAATCCCAGAATTTTTAGGGTTGGAAGGGACCTCTGGAGACCATGCAGTCCAATCACCTTGCCAAGGCAGTGTCACCTGAAGCAGGTGACACAGTAATGCATTCAGGTGGTTTGGAATGTCTACAGAGGGGGAAACTCCACAACTTCCTTGAGCAGTCTGTTCCAGTGCTCTGCCACTCTCAAGGTAAAGAAGTTTCTCCTTATGTTGAGGTGAAATTTCTGTTTCTTCCTCATGTTTATGACCATTGCTCATTATCCTGTTGCTGTGCACCATCAAAAAGAGTCTGGCACCATCCTCTTGGCAACCACCTTTGAGATATTTATATACATGATGGTGGATGTGTTATTTGTGACTGCTCGGTAGAAGCAGTGCAGGAGCAGTGCAGGATTTAAGTTCCTACGAGTTGTTTGCACTCCCCACTGCAGCTGAGCCTCCAGCCTTGAGCTTTACGATTGAGATTGCAGGAGAGAATGACTGCTCCTTTCCCCCACAACCTCTCCTACTTTCAAACACAGTCCCACAGAACTGCACCCCAGGGTAGGGCATGGGGTCCCAACCTTGTGCTGACACTCTGTGCCTGCATCACCCCACCCAGCGCCCACAGAGTTTGGGTACACGTCTCCGTGTGCGGCATATTTGAAGAACTCAGAGTCATTGTTTGATCATTTGGTTCCACAAACAATTTCGTTCTCTCCACAGGAGGAATTATCCTGTTTTCCATCAGTTGATTTTGGATCTTCCCAACGTGAGGTGATCCAAGCAGTGAAGAGCTTCTTAATCCCATTAGTGCAGAGCCATTCTGAATAAACTGACTCACAAGGCAGCTGCTGTTGCTGCTGAAAAGCTCCACATGAAAAGGAGAGGTTTAGTTTGTCCTCCTGGGGTTGGTGCACAGCCTCTGTTTTGCTCCTGAATTCCCATGTGCCACGGAGGGACCCTCCTTTGTGCTCCTGCTCCAGGGGCTGAGAAGGCAGCACCACTTGGCTCTCTGATGTGCAATCGTCTTGGCCACTGACGCGTTGGATCTCTGGAGGCAGCTGCTAGAAGTGATGTGGGAAGCTCAAACCTGAAGTCATCCTTCCCTGCTTGCCAGAATGAATCATTAAATCATTTGCTTTTACAGGCTGTGGCCAACTACAAGCACCCGTGGAAAGGGAGAATTCAGTCTCTGTCTGCCTCTGCGCAGCCACACGGGGCCAAATCCCAGCCTGGTGCCAGTGGCTGAACACTAATGATATTCACTCTTTTCAAAACTACTGTAAAGTGGGCTTTGTTTGTTTATTTTTGTTCAAATATGGTCTCACCCAAAATTTCTTTCAAGTATTTATGAAGTACTGTTGGGGAGGAGTCGAGTACACCTCTTCATGCATCTGAGCATCTATCCAGAGGTTTCTCCCTTTTGCCCACCCTAGTGACATAGGGTGAGAAGGGCAGAAAGAACAAGAAAGAAGTATCTGCATGCCACGGGAACTCTCCTTTTAATATAGGGAGTCTTTCCTCCCTGGCACCGGATGATCTGCCGGGAAATGTCCTGTGTCCATTGAAGATCAATTTGGGCTGTCACAGCTGGCTATGGGTGAGCTAAAACTGTCAGAGCTGGTTTTGGATGTTGGATGATCCTTCTGGCAGTGGGAATGATAAATTTGTTGAGAAGATGATTATGTTTAGATTGAACAACTTTTCTAAGCACGAGTTCCTTCAGAAAATCTGAAGATGATGGCAAGCTGAGCCTTTGGAACCTTCTCTCATCTCATCTCATCTCATTTCCTTTTTTTTTTTTTTTTTGGTGGAAACAAAGTGATGTTTCTCTTTTTCTCAATTGCTGAGAAAGCCTTCTCTAATGCCAGGCTGCAAAGGTGGGAAGGTACAATAGCAACAAAATATACAAATAGCCCAGCAGGTTATGGACACCCAAATACAGAAAAACAGCTTGAGGTGTGAGCATAACCACAACTGGCACATGACTTATTGATTACATTTGTCATATGATCAGCCCTTAGCTAGTTATAAATATTATATTAGAAGTATTAGTGAAACCAGATGGGTTGCAACCAGTCCAGAATGTGGTGAGCCTGCGGCCTAAAATAAAGAAGGGAGAAGCACAATGCTTTGGCATTAAAAATCATTGCTGTGCTAGAACCAAGAATTGATGAGGAAAAAGAGGAAAAGTCACAGAGTCAGCTGTGCTAAGCATACGATGCCTGGGAAATCATTTTTCTGTGTCCCAGGGCACAAAAATCTGTTTCCTAAGGGCCTGTGGTTTATGTTGGGCATTTCATCCTCGTGCTAACTAGATCTGTTAATTAGTCACATTGCACTGATTTTGGATCAGCAGTGAAAGAAAAGAGAATGTGGAGACCATCACTCATTGCATGTTTCTTGCTGAAGGCCGAACATGGCAGGATTTTTCCTCTGGGCGTGCGAGGATTGTGCAGAGCTGGTGCATAGGTTGTGGTGGAGGAGTTGAGGAAACAGGCAAATGCATCTTTCTCCATCAGTGCCTCCTTTCCTGTCCTTTTCAGATGTCTGAGAAGGTTTTAGGTCCCAGAGAATCGATGCCTGCTGCAGTTCTCATCTCTGGGTGCTTCATGTGTACTCAAACACACTCATCCGCTTCACGTCTTGTATTAGTTCCCCCCCGTGTTAGCTCCTAGCCCAGAAATTTGTGCTGGTCTTATCTCTGCTTGGAGGACCCCAAACATTCAGCAACTGCATCAGAAGACCACTGGCGCCCCATCAGCTCAAGGGACTGCACCAGGAGCACCAGGAGCGCTGTGCATCCCATGAACACTGACCGGGGGCGGCAGGACGCGGTGGAGCTGCGCTGACCGCACACATCGAATCCTGCCGTGGAGCGAGTTATTATGTGCATTGCCATTTGCAGCAGTGCCGGCTGCAGAAGAGCCCCGGGGCCGTCAGCGGGGAGGCTGATTTATCTCTCCGCTCGGGGACGGGGCGGTCAGCGATACGGCATCAGAGCGCTGTCGCCGGCTGTTAATAGCCGGGCTGCTCAGGGTCGCGCAGGTGCACACCCAGCCCCGTGTGACAACCCGCAGCCCTCGCAGCTGAAAAAATATGCCCGGCATCTGGCACTGTCCTCTCGTCTGAGCCTCCAGGCTGGCATGCCAGCCCCGCGCAGCCGGTGCCTCCCATCGCGGCCGGAGCTGGATCCTTACACAAACACACGGAGGCGGCTGCAGGGCAGCTGTGCCAGGGACGGATTTGGCCCTGTCGCGCAAAGCAGCTCTCGGTCGTGCTTCCAGCCCGGCTTGTGAGGTCCTCACGAACCTCGCCTATGCCTGCATCTCGCCGGCTTCCAGCTTCCTTCCCCCGGCCAAATGTGAGTCACCCACCTGGTCCTCTAGAGATGCCGTGCTCTCTGCTTGGTCCCCAGGCAGGTCCCTCTGCCTGATCTTGGTCTTCTCCAGTGCTAATGAAAGGCTCGTGGAGTTGCTGGGGCTTGCAGCCTTTTTGGGCATTGGTTGCATCCATCGTACTCGAGCTGTGATAGGGAGATTGCCTGAAAACTTCTCGGCCCCCATTGTGTGGTTGAGCTCCTGAGTTGGATGTCTTTAGGCTATGCCCTTGCTTTGGTGGGTTGTTTAGAGCTGTACACACTTGCAGCAACACATGGATACAAATGACTAATAATAGGAAAGCATGTGCTAGGTCTATGTCCACTCCTTTCTATCCCAAAAAGGAATGGGCTCTCTCCAAGAGCCCTAACCTTGTCTTGAAGGCCAGGACAACATGCTTTGCTGATGAGGTGCCTGAATTTCATCACCCTCATATCACTTTTGGTTCTTGGCAGACGTGAGAGTCCGCTGCTTATAATACAACTTACCTCTTTAAAAGGGCTGTTCATCTGAAAGGGCTTTAAAAAGAAGTCAAGATCATTATTTCCATATTCCAGATGGGGAAACAGAGGTATGGGAAACAAAACCGATTTCACCAAGTTACACAGCAGCACTGAGGCACAAGCAGGGAAGGATTCAGTCCTGCCCAACTCCATTGTCCACCCTGCCTTGATCTGCAGCCCTGGAGCACAGGGTTGAGTGGGAGGGCTCACTTCTCCTTTGAGCTGATTGAATGTGTCCTCTCTTTCCTCTCCGCCCATCAGTCCTCCCTTGGACCACACTGAAGGTGTTCCTGGGGAGAAGGAGAAACTTGCAAGCAGGCAACTAGGTGTCACGGTTGAAGGGGCAACTACAGCATCTAGAACAGTCACATGGGCAGGGCACTCCAGTGTGTTACTTTTGCAAGGTTTAATCATGTAGAAAAGAAGTTGGTGAATTTTTTTTTCCCCCCCAAAACATTTTCAGGAACTTGGGTATTTTGTTAAATAATGGTTGTGTATTTGCTTTACAATAAAAAGTTACTGTTACAAGTTATTTGGTTATTATTAAGTTATTATTACACGTTATTTGCTTTACAATAAAATCAAAGAATTTTCAGTTTTGCTGTGCATACACTTTGTGTGAGAGCCTCTTTCTTAAGACTGAAAAAAAGAACAGCAAGGAAAAGAAAAGGTTACAATATGAATTTAACAGTGGCAGGATCTGGGGCAGGGGTATTCTTCTCAAGATCACACAAGAAACTGACCTGGGAGCACAATCCATTTTAATTAAAGCCCTTGTCCAGTGATCTGACAAGCACTAGTTTCAAGTATGAATCTTAATAGAAAGATTCTATAAAATCTCAACAGAAAAGGAGGGCAGTGGAGACCTTTAATGCTGAGGACATTCTGGTCTGTTGTTCCCTGTATCCGGATCAAGATTCAAAACCAGGATGAAAATGTAAAAAGAAAGGTGTTGATGGAAAGACAAGAGTGATCAAGCTGAAATAATCTTTGCTGGACCAATGGCTCTGGAAGCCAGAAATGGGGGGGGGAAAGATGCAGTTTGAGTGAAGATTGTGTGCTAAGCTGAAGTTGCAGTTCAAAACCTGATGGTCTTTGGACTTGGGTGGGCTGGTGGCTGTGTCACTGGGCCCCATGGCATGACAGGGTAGATGCACGGGCAACTGCCAGATCAGGAAACATCAGAAGAGCACATGTACAGACCCTGCTTGGGAGACCCCTCAGGGATCCTTACCTGCTGACACAGATGTGATTTCCTCCAAGCACCTATGCTTTTTCTCTGATTTTTTCATGGATTGATAAGCTTTGCCTTTGTGGAAGATCACCTCTCCTCTGTCTGCAGCAGCAATGCCCTTGGGTGCCCTGTGGAGTGGTGACATTGTGGTGGAAGATGGACGGGTGTTGGTGCTTAACTGTGAAAATGCTTTGGAGTGGTCCTGAACTTTGTGGGTTTGGAGTCTCAGGTACATCTTGGTCTTTGGGTTTCTTTTCATGAGAGCTCAACTCTCTCTCACACATCATGTTTTACCCGTATGGAATGGAGAAAGCAACAAAGAGGGCAATTTTATTGCTTCTTTTTACCTCTGGGGAACTGCCACCATCGACATCAGCCCATCGTGTGCTGGTGACTGTGTTGCATTTGGCTGCTGACTGAACACTGATTTCCCATGTTAACAAAAAGGGCAAATCCCTAATGCTGGTGGTTGCTGTGAGTTGGGCCACCAGCTCATTTAGAGCCTCTCCTGCTGGAACACCCTCCTTCCTTGGGTTATTTGGGCTCTGTGTGCAGCCTGGCACTCTGCACAAGTGATAAAGCAATGAGAAACTATAGATGTGCAGACAAAAATGCCTCTTGGGTCTTTGTCTCCTACTGGGCTGTGGGGAGTTAATGGACACTGTTTATTAGGGGAATTTTTTTCTTTTTGTCTTTCACCTGATTTTACCTAATATTTCCACTCCCAGGAGCATATTACCCTTGAATAAAATCCTATTGCCTCCCCAAAATACAAACAAAAGTCTCTAGGGTTTGATACTTGTTACTGGAGGGAAAAATTCTATAATTTGCTGGAAGGTATTTTTGGAGGCTGCTGTCCCATCCTACTGCCCCATCCTTTCTTTGGGGCTGCCCATTGCCCTGACAGAGCCAGCACAGTCTGGCTCTTCTACTTTGCATCTTCTACTTTGTGTGGAGGCAGCAGGATTCAGCTCATCCATCCCAACACAACAACTCCTGCCAGATGCCACCACTGTGCAGCTGAGCAGACCATGGGGGTATTCCTGCAGGAACGTGCCTTTCAAGAAATACCATTCTCCAGCTCCCCAGCCTCAAAACTGCTGGGGCTCTGTTTGCCTAGAGGAAAAAAAAAAAAAAAGCAACATGCACACACAAGGAAAAAAAAATCTGAAGGCATCCAGTTGCTCCTGGGCAAATTGCCAGTGATTGAGTGACCTGCTGCTTCCCCAATATTGCATTCCGCTGGCATGTCTCTAGCCCTGGCTGACGCCAGCCATCTAACTCACCCCCAAAGCAAACATTTCCAGTTGGCACCACTGCCTTGTTTTTCTGAAGAACCGATTCATGCCTCCCTTAAAAAGTTTTACTATATCCATTTTTTTTTTCCTATTTTTTTTCCTTCCCCCCCCACCCCCCCCCCGCTGGGGGGG
>VXAU01004247.1:735171-811043 GCA_013399695.1 Formicarius rufipectus | reverse complement strand
CCCCCCCCCCCAGTGTGTGGAGCCACAGGGGAACTGCTGCTGCTGCAGGGATTTCTCCTTAAAATATAGGGGGGAGGGGGAAAAAAGAGAGAGAGAAGGGGGATTTTTTTATACCACCTCCCTTTTTAGCAAGCATGATAAATCCATTCAGAGTGCTCCTTGTGCGCGAGTGTGGAAACCTTCTGCAAAAAGAGTTATTCTGTTCTCATTCACAGATAATTGCTCCCCGAGGGGCCAGGGAGAGAGCGAGGAGGAGAGACTGATAATCCGGGAGGACATGGATACAAATATCAGGCTGCGGCGCTGAGTGCCTGCTTAATTTATTGGGAACGAGCTGTTACTCAGCACTTTGCAGGATTAGACCCGCTGTAATTCTGTTATTTAAGGAGAGACGGAGTCGAACGACAACAACCCACCCGGGGCCCTTGTGGAGACGGGCGGCGGTGGAGAGGAGCACATGCTGGTTTATTTTTTACGCTAATGGAAAGAATGAGCTTTTGGGACACAAAGTCCTCTCGGCCAGCGAGGGGGAGGTGGGAGGGGAGTGAGGGGATAGCCTGGCTCCGCGCTGACCGCCCTGACGTACTGACCCAGGTTAGGGTTGCTGGCTGGCCGGCTGGAATGGTGGTGTGGCAGTGGGGGAGGTCCCCCAAAAAGGGCGCAGAGACACCTCCAGACGGCACTGCCAGCATCCTCCGGCTGGTAGGCAGGTGGGTGACAGCACCCAGCAGCACCCAGGTCACCCAGGTGGGTGACAGCACCCAGCAGCACTCAGGTCACCCAGGTGGGTGACAGTCTGGGCCACCGCCAGTCGCTGCTGGCTCCCACTTAGACCACAGAGTGGGTGTCTTATTGATTGCATCTAACTGGGTAGTGAACCAGCCCCACACCTGTTCTTACCTAGGGTTTCATGCAGAAGTGAGAATTCCATTTCAAATCTTCCTAGGACACTTCCTGCGTACCCAAAATGGGTGTAAATTACCCAGTAGGATTCCAAAAAGCTTGAACATGGCAAAGTAAGATGCCTTCTCTTTCTTGTCTTGGGGGGACTGCTTCTTTCATTCCAAAATCCCTGCAATATTTGACACATTTGTCTGAATTTTCACTGACCATTAGGAAAAAATCCCCACCTTCTGGGAAGACAAAGTCTTGGAAAGAAATATCTAGACTTTCTGGCCCAAGTGGAAATTGCAGTGACATTAAAATACAGTGGGCTTTTCTGCACAAGGTTTCTTTCTTTGGGGAAAATAGATATGTTGATCTGATTTTCTATTAAAGCATCTGTCACTTGAACAGAAAGAGCCTGAACATGACATGCTGGTTTTTCATGAGGTGGTCCAACAAGGGCTCTCTCTGTAGTAATTTGGGCTATTTACTTCTACCAGGTTCTCAGGAATGTTTCTTACCTGATTCTCTCGTATTTGAATATCCATTCAGCTGAGGAAAGGAAATCAACTTGCTCATAAAAAACTTGTTTCCTCCCTGGACACATCTTCCACTGTCAAACCAGCAACTCCCACTGTATCCATTTTACAGGTGGGGAAACTGAGGCACCATGGAAGAAATAACTTGTCTGAGGAAAATTCTCTTGGGTAAAGGAGTCACAGAGCACTGTCAATCTTTGTTTAATACAGGTGTTGCAATAAGAGACCTGAGAGCCACTCTAGGGCTTTTCCACATATTGAATAATTTCGGGAGAGAAGGGGTTTCTTAGTGGCTGGAGGATCTGAGAGCTTTGGTGATGCTGGAATAAATGTTCACTTAAAACTCCCTTGAACTTGTTATAGGGTAATAGTAATGGTTACTTTCAGTCTGGAGACTGAGGATTGCAACCCTCTATCAATGATACTTTCCTAGTGAAGTTCTCCCTTTGAAGATCAATAACTGATCTCCTCCTCCTCTACTTCTTGTTTCTTGAGTGATTTTTGACCAAAACAACCCTGTGCTCAGTTCATAGCAGCAGCTGGAAGAAAAACTGACAGCTATGAGGTAGTGAAGACAAATGGTGGAAGGGAGAGATTTAGGAAAGTGGGTCTCAGGCTGTGCTTGTGAGGAGTGATGACAGCAAGCCCGTTTCTCCAGCAGAGTGAAACGTGAAGGGGAATACTTTGCTCTTTCAGACTGCTAATGTAAATAAAAGTCACACAGAGGAACGCTGGCAGGTTAACAATCAATTAAAAGCAAATTTCCTTCCCTGTGTGATGGTAGAAGGCTGTGGGTGATATAAAATGACACAGGGATGAGGTACCATGGCGAGTTTCTTGGGTAGTGTGGAGGCTTTAGGCACATTACTGAACTGGGAGAGTCAGCCCAGCAGTGGGGTTTCCCCTTTGGTTTGCAGTTTCACCATCTGTGAATGCTTCAGGGATACCTTGAAATACATATAAACAATTGATTTGATTTCAGCTAGAAGAAAAATGCTGAGAATATTTCCCTTGATGTCTAAAAGTCTTAGACTATAGGTCTAATGTGATCCAACTGTGCCCCTTAAATGTTTTAATGGCACTGAAAACACAAGTTCACTTCCCTGGAAATGCCATTCTTTAGCTGTTATCTGATTAGTTGTTTTAGTGATGATGTTGTAATTCCATGATGTCATACCTAAGTTCTTCAAAGCATTTCTGTCTGGTTTCAATGCCATCATCAAGCAGTGGCAGAACAGGGACATGCATCACCAACAAGACTCAGGTTGAATCAGCCATAGGAAGTGATTGCTTTCAGTCCATGATAACAGAGGCACTTAAGTCCTGGGCCCATAAAACCCATCTGGTTTTCCATGTTTTACAAGCCATGGGTTTTATTCTGCACAGCTCTTCATTGGAACTCCTGGTGGGATGAAGCATGGCATGGTCACTGGCTGCACCCCTGTCCATCTGTGCTGCTGGCTGTTGTATGAGTATGTGGTAGCTACACCAGGCCTAGGAAGAGTCAGCCAGATGAGATGTGCCCATCACGTGCTTGGCCCATCACCCTGATCTGACCTGCCCACATACTTGCGAGTTGTGGTTTGGATGGGTCTCCCTGGGCAGAGACTGCAGCCTGGTGTGATGGGACAGCTGCGGCTGGAAGAAGCCCATCCTGTGTGGTCAGGATTAGACCAATCCTTTGGGGTGTTGGTGCCTGGGGAAGCTGCTGTCTTGCAGAAAGAGTAGTAGGAGGAGGGGTGCTTGCTGCCAACTGTGCCCCAGGGGCTGACCCCAGGGCCACCCTGTGTCCTGCTGGCAGCTCCAGCTGTCGGCAGCAGTTGCTGTCTGTGGCTTGTTGGCCATCTGTGTGTCATCCCGCGTCGCGCCGGCACCCTGGATAGGCACAGCTGGGGAGCATCTCTCACGGTGCCAAAGGCATGAAAGCATTGTTGAGCTGGCACCTGTCTGGAAAATATTTATAGCTGCCCTATAAGCACCTGAGTCTTGTACAGCCTACAGTGGGTAGCCTCACAGCTGAGCTGTCAGGGAGGGAAAAATGCCTTGTTATCATCCCTATGACTCTGCCAGTGTCTGTGTGCCTTAGACACCCCACATCCTTGAGGGACCTGGCAGGAGAAGAGGGACCAACACTTGTGTTCCTCTGCAAGAGCCTCTCCTCATGTGGGACAGCTGCTGGTGATAAAATGACCCATTGACGTTAATGCCAGGGTTATCTCTGAGGTGAAGTGCAGCACATTTCCTTTCCCTTTCTGGACATCACAGGACACGTACTAGGACCACCTAAAGATGTAGCCCTCTGCCCTCAATGGCATGAAAAGATCTCTTGCAATGTGCAGGCTGCTCTATTCTCCCTCAAACCCTCTCCCAGCATGTGCTCCAGCCAAAAGAATTACTGTAGTTGTTAGCAGACACAGAACTGTACCACTCTCTACTCCATTTCCTAATTGTCTTTTTCTTCTGGTGGTTTCTTTACTTTGGATGGGTCAAAACCAAACTTCCAAACACCCCCAGGTCAGGACTGAACTGTGGTTTGAACTGTTTTGCTCAGACCCATGCCTGGCTCTGATCACAGATGCTTTTAGTGCCCAGCACTTCCATGCTTTCCAAGGGAGCACATAAATAGCATCATAACAGTCCTAAAACTTAGGAACCAGAGAGCAAATAAAAGTGCACTTAAAAAAAATTTATATATCCCCTGGTTTTGAAGGCAGTCTCATGACCTGGGAGCCTGACTCATGGATCTGACAGCTTGCCTCTGGCAACAACAAACAACTTCTCATCACCTGAGGAGTAAGAGTGATGGGCAATGTCAGCAGCTCATCTGAAACACTGCCGAGAATATAGACCCTTGATGCAGATTATGCTGTTATATTGTACAAAAATAAATTGTACATGGAGGGAATTTATGGGGATGCAGCCCCGGCGCTGGCTAAGAGCATTCTCTAGCACCATCTAGTGCTCTGAAAGCCCAGGTTCTTAAAGAATGCTGAGGTTTAATCATCGTATAGATCAATACCATAGGCAATTTGAACACCGTGATGCAGAACCGTGAAGTGATGCATATCTTGGAATATATTACATGAAAGGGTGAGCATTAAATTAAGTATCGGCCATGAACCAAGGTAATAAAATGTGGCAGATATACTGCAGACGGTGCAGATTTGTGATTTATGCTGGCTGGGCTTCGAAAGCAAGAATCCATATTATTAAAGTATGTGTTCAATCATTTCAGAAAATCAGAGTGGATTCATAAATTTAGACTTCAGGGGCTGAGCCTGAAAACCCCTGAAGCATGTAAAATGTCTCCTCCTTTTCCCTAGTACATTGCTGCTCTTTTTTCTATGTATCTCTGTCCCTCTCCAAACATGTCCTATCTTATAGTCATAGACTCATGGAATGGTTTAGGTTGGAAGGGACTTTGAAGATCATCTAGTTTCAACCCCCTGCCATGGACAGGGACACCTCCCACTAGAGCAGGTTGCTCAAAGCCCCACCCAACCTGGCCTTGGTCACTTGCAGAGATGGAGCATCCACAGCCTCTCTGGGCAGCCTGCTCCTTAACTTACATAATTCCTATTTTTGCGAGACTGCTTTCATTGCCAATGGGATTAATTTCCAGAGGAGAATACTAGAGTTGAAAGAAGCAAAAAGGGGAATAGCAGCAAGCAACCATCAACACCTTCGGCAGCTGAAGGTAGAGCTACACTGACTCTGGATGCTGAACTGGGAGACTGGGGACAAATAGCTCTATAGAGGATACCAGCTGTTTAGTTAAAAGCCCAAAACTCAAGCCAGGTTTGTCAGATACATTCTCAGTAGTCAGTGAAACACACAGTAAATCTGGAGCCAAATACTGAGTGCCAGGAAAGGAAAACAATGGCACTATGCTTTTATTTATTCCTTATTTGTTTGGAAGATGAGGTTTCATGGAGCTGTTGTAGAGTTGATAACCAAACTTGTGATGTTTTCTGTTTGGTGTTGTGCCTGACTACTTATTGCATGGTGTACCTTAGCTCAGTGTTTTCAAGACTTGTCAAACTCTGATGGAGGAGATACTTTTTACAAACATATTCAATTTCACTGGTACAGTATTTACCCAATACCTTCTTTTTGAATGTGGTTAAACTCTTAATAAGGAGATGGTGATAATGGTTGTCATAACAGATCTTGTCAGATGTCAGGCTTCTTTTTCTGAGAGTCCTCACAGTAATAGAAGTTACCAACAGTCAGTGACAGGTGGATCTTATCTGTTTCCTATGTTCATCTGGTCTTTATCTCTTCTCCATCACAGCAACTAAGCCATAGCAATAGACTCAGAGGGTACATGCTTTACTCATTAAGTCATTATAGCCCTAATCAGTAATCTAGTTCAGCTCAGCTGCATTCACTTCTCACCCTTCTGTTTATATATTCATTTTTTCAGGGTCAACAGCAGTGAAGTTTTGGCTGGAAAGTTATTAAGGCTTCATGAAATTTCAACACTAAAGAAATCCAACCTCTCTGACAGACACAGCAACCTGCTGCATGATTTGTGCTGGTGCCAGGGGATGTAGGAGGACAAGGAGCCTGTACTGGAGGCATAACCCACAGTATTTGATATGGAAGTGAGGATGGGACACTGCACCTCTCTATGGCATCTCCATCACCAGCACTGCTGAAAGTCTCTCTTGAAGCAAAACTCTCCTGAGCCAAACTGATACAAGAAAAAGGGGTAAAAAAGACAGAAAGAGGTGCATGGTCATGCAGGCTGCTCTCTAATCCTCCCAACATGGGATAGAAGTATTTTGCAAAACATAGAAAACAGTGCAGGGGTCTCTCTATTAAAGTTAGGTACCAAAATTTGCATAGACCCACAGAGTCATGAAGAAGAAATGGTCATAGGCTCAGCACATAGAATCACAGAATGGCTTGAGTTGGAAGGTATCTTTTAAACTAGATGGAACAAAATACATGAAATTGTACTGATGGGGAGCAGTCAGAGATGAGGAGCACATGGTTCAGCAGCATCCTACATAGTACAGTAGGCCTGATTGTCTGCACTAAGGATGGGACACAACTAGACTCCAGGTCTGGCCTCATCAGTGCCGAATAAATGGGATAACCCCTTTTGACCTGCTGGTAACACTTGGACTAATGCAGCCCAAGATGCCATTGACCTCCTTGGCCACAGAAGTTTGTTGCTGGGTCATGTTGAATTTGGTGATCACCTGCACCCAGAGGTCCTTTTCTGTCAAGCTGCCTTCCAGCTGGGTGTTCTACAGCAGGTACAGGTGCCTGCAGTTGTTCCTCTGTGGGCGCAGGATTTGGCACTTCTCTGTGTTGAACTCCACAAGATTCCTGTTGTCCCGTTTCTCCAGCCCACTGAGATCCCTCTGGATGGATACACAAGCCCCTGGCACATCAGCCACTCCTTCCAGTTTGGTGTTCCTGCCAAACGTCCTAAGGGTACACTCTACCCCATCAGCCCAATTGTTAATGAAGATGTTAAACAGAACTGGACTCAGTATTGACCCTGAGGAACAATGACCAGTTACTGGCCTTCAGCTTGGCTTCACGCCGCTGATCACCAACCTCTGGTTCCAGGTGCTCAGCCAGTTTTCCGCTCACCTCACCATCTGCTTATCCAGCCCGTACATCACCAGCTTGTCTTTGAGCATCTTATGTAAGACAGTGTCAAAAGCCTCACTGAAGTCCAGATGGACAATATCCACTGCCAATCCAGGCAGAAAATGCCCACTGCTAATACTCTTCAAGTGAGGATTTCTCTTTTAGGGATGCCTGTTTAAAACACCTGATCCAGAACTGATCCACACCAGCTGTGGTTTACGAGAACTTCAGTGGTTTGGGAATATAGGCCACTGCAGAAAAATAAATGTCACCAGAAATCTCCAGCAGAAAACAAAATGAGAAAAAAATACAGTCTGAATTTATATTCTATCAGGACAATTGCATTATTGTAATAATGCACATTTACTTGTAATGGAGCTCATGTTTGTTGGAAGATGGTGCCAAACAAATGTATTCTCAACTTGTGAAGTTAAGCCTTCCTATAGTGTAATAATTCTCATTGAAGATCTGAGACTCAGAATTTCTCTTCTTGAGCCTAATTCTTTGGGTGGAGAAGGGCCATCACTTTGGGAGAGCAATCTTATGCAGACTGTGATTCATTATTTCATTTAAAGAACAATCCCCCAAATATTTAAAAATATTAATTAAAAAGAAAAAGAAACAAACCTTCAAATCAAAATAATTGGATTTTCTCTTACTGGGAAAAAAAAATCCTTGTAAATAGTTTGTTTCTGGCCCCATTTTAGCAATATGCGTCACCAAAAGCTATTTGAAAAACTTGCCAAAAAATGAAAATCAAATCTGTTTAAAAACATTTTTATTGTTTTCTTGTTCTGCTCTAATTCAATGTCCTCTTTTCAACTAAATTGTTTTATAAAGCATTTTAAACTCTACATTTTTAAAGCACATTTAGAGGTGCAGTGTAGAGTGGAGCAGGTGAAATATTTTACAATGACAGTCTTGACCTTGGCTAAAATACCTTGAGTCTGAATATAAACAAGAATGTCTCCAAAGCTGTGGGGTTTGGATTTTCTTGAAATAGCAGGTGGCTTTTCAGATAAGAAATGCTGGTTCTGCCCATTACACAGACAGGAACCAGGTGTGAGGTGCAGATCTGCACTGGAATTTCCTGAAAATTTGGGAGTTTACAGCCAAAACGTTTCTTGGGTCTGACCACTGCTGCACTTCCAGTTACAATTACTGTATTATAGTGCAACAAATTGCAACTGAAAACACAGTCTATAAACATATATACTGTCAGGTGGCAATGAGAACTATACTAATGAACAAGTAATAAGCTAGTGATCCATGCCATATTTTGGATATCCTTTGCCTTCAAAGAAGATGAATGCTGCTGTTGTGCTCTGTGCTGTTACAGAGTTGTAGGATCATAGAGTGGTTGAGGTTGGAGGAAGATTGTGAGATCTAGT
The DNA here is from genome assembly GCA_013399695.1 of Formicarius rufipectus. Taxonomy (NCBI): domain Eukaryota; kingdom Metazoa; phylum Chordata; class Aves; order Passeriformes; family Formicariidae; genus Formicarius; species Formicarius rufipectus. The sequence continues at coordinate 802,618 of VXAU01004247.1, read as the reverse complement.
TCAACCTTGAGATCTAGTCCAGCCTTGACATCCAGTCCAACCCTGCTCAAGCAAGGTTATTTAGAGAGGCTTGTTCATAACTCCAGTCCGGTCCAGTGTTTGACTTTCCTCACAATAAACATTTCAATGTGATTTAGTTTGTGCCCAGTTGCTCTTGTTCTGTTAGTGAAGAGTCTGATTCTCTCATCTTCCTGCTCTTCTGTCAGGTATTTATAGATATTGATAAAATCCACCCAGGTCTTCTCCCTCCAGGCTGAACAGTCCCACCTCTCTCAGTATCTCCTGATATTAGAGATGCTCCAGTCCAGTAATCATCTTTGTGACCCTGTGCTGGACTTGCTCAAGTACATCTGTGTCACTCTTGCACTGGGGAGCCCAGAGCTGGGCACAGGGCTCCAAGTGTGGCCTCACCAGTGCTGGGAGGAGAAAAAGCGTCACCTCCTCTTGACCTGTAGGACTGTGCTTCGTCTAATGCAGCCCCTGCTGACCTTCTGTCTGCCAGGGCACATTGCTGGCTCATGGTCACCTTGTTGTCCACCAGAACCTCAAGATCCTTCTCAGCAAAGCTGTTTTATGCACAGTCATCCCCCAGAGTGTGCTGGTGCATGGGGTCATTCCTCTCTGGGTTCAGGATGTCTCATTTCCCCTTGTTACACTTCAAGAGATTCTCTTCTGCCCAATTCTTAAGCTTATTGAGATCCCTCTGAATGTCAACATGACCATCTGGTGTACCAGCCACTCTTCACAGTATTGTTTCACCTGTGAACTTGCTGAAAGTGCACTCTGTCCCATCATCCAGGTCATTAATGAGTATGTTGGACAGGGTTGGTCTCAGGAAGTGAGCTCTGGAACACATCCCTACTGACTTTCCTCCAGCTTCACTCTCTGTCAGTGGTCACAACCCTCCTGGTTGGGTGGTTCAACCAGTTCTTGATCTATGTTACTGTCCACTTATCCAACACAGTACTTTGTCATCTTGTCTTTGGTGATACTATGGGAGACAGTAGCAAAGGCTTTATTAGTTGAGGTAAACAACATCCACTGGTCTCCCCTCAATCCTGGGCTATGGGCTCCTGTGGAAGTATTTGTCCTTGTGCATTCCTTGCCATGGCAAGAGCTTTGAATGCTGGTGGGTACTGGATTCCTCTGCTGTCAGATCCAGACATGGTCTAACACCCAACCACTGCCCTGGCAGCTCAGGCTTATACTGACCTTGTTTTGCTTCATTGCTGTGTTTACTTCAGTCTCACCACCCCCAGCAAAATGTTAATTTGCATGCAGAGGACACCTTAATTATCATTCTTTCAGCACCCATTCAACATATTTAACTAAGACAAACATTTAGAGGTGTAAACTTTCCAGTATCCAGTGCTCCTTCTGTCTATGGGGAAATCAACTCTGCCACCTGTCAGTGAGGATGAAGGTATAAGGTCATGGGCAGCTGAAAAACGTATGGAGGGAATTCTCAGCTGGTGCAAGTTTGGCTTTCCCCAGTATTTTTGCAACTTGTTTTTAAATAAATAATGAGATCACATCTATGGCCCAAGAAACTCATCTTTATAAAAAGGTCATCTGTTTTCCACTTGGAATATGCACTAGAGAAATCAGATAGTGTCTGATTAGGCTGGAGCATACATTATTACTTAGAGTAGAGAAGATATTAATAGTCTGGATGGGACTGCAGATATTGGTGCTGTTGAAGATGTAGTTGTCATCTGAGGTTATGCAGGCACACCATGTGCACTAGTCATTAGGTGGTGTTGTCACTTGGATGGCTGATCAGAGCCTAACTGGTGTTTCCAAGAGGCCTGTATTTGTGAAATGCATCACACAAAATCACTGAAGACTAAAAATAAAGAAGTAGTGGAATAATTCTGACAAGAATCTTGCTGTTACCTTGGATAGTCCATTTCCCACCCCATCTTCAGGGCTCTGCACCACTGACCAAGTCAGTCACAACTCGTCCTTCAACCCTTGCCTCCAGATGGCTTTCCATTGCCTCAAGGGTATTTAAGGAGTTCTTCTGAGAAAATGGAAAAGTAGTACATGCCTGACTCATAGCAAGAGCTTTCCAGAAATGGCCAACACCTCTGTTATGGAAAAATTCACATCCCTGGAGGAGATCATATAAAAACCTTCCACAGGACCTTATCCAGCTGAGATAAACTAACTTGTGCAATTGGGTGAAAATAGTACAGATTTATATCACTTGTTTAAAATAACCTTTTCTTTAGGTTGTTATGTTTTGCTTTATGCTTCATCTCACTTCTGCACATCCTCCCTTTAGCAAATTTCTCATACTTGTGGGTCTGATTTTATACTTGCTGAAAACCAGATACTTGATTTTGCATCTAGACAATTGGAGCAACATTTCCTTGGATTTCTAAGGGAAATATCTAAGTACCTAATTTCATACAGCACTGCCTGAAATCTAGCTCATCTTGTGATTTAAATGAATAAAGGAGTCTTTCTGGTTTTGGCACAGTTTGGAGTTGGTTCACACTTAAACTCAGGAGAAATTTACCAGTCATCCCAGAATCCCCCAAATGCCTGAATATGCTCCAAGTGCAATGTAGTGTTGTTTTTTTTTTTGTTTGCTTGTTTGTTTTTGTTTTTTTGTTTGTTGTTTTTTTTTCTCCCTTTTTGTTTTTGTTTGTTTGTTGTTGTTTTTTTTTTTTAAAGATTGACTGTTCAGCATTGAGTTGGGGGTCAGTTTGAAGCTCTGAGCTATCGGGAACAATTGCTGTAATATCTGAAGGGGGAAGGGATCCTGAGATGCTGGGCAGAGTATTTTACTAACACCTATGGAAAGCAACCCTCAAAAATCCAGTTAGTGACTGTCGAGTTTTGCTTTCTGCTCTGTTCTGTTGATGACCACATCACCTTTATGGGGTTATGTTGGACACCTTGACTCCAGAACCTCAACTCAGGAGGGGACCCTTAACAAATTTGCAAGACCTGGAAATAAATGAGGGATGTAGTGCAGGAAGATGTGTTTTTCTCTGGTGACCTGCATGGTTATTTCCCTTTTAAGTACCTTCTCTCCTGCCTGCTCTGCAGGGCAGGTCACTGTACCTCATATTGGTTCACATGAAACTAATGAAATAACAGCATAATATTTTCCATACCTCATATTGTGTCCTTGCTGCAGTGACTTACATGTTGCTTGTAAAATATTTGCTCTGCCTGTTTAAAGGGGAGGAGTGGGGTTGGAGAGAGAGTCCCTTTCACTGCCTGATTTATATGTCAAATATAAAACTAAAATGAAACATGTGGCTGATTGCCTACAAAGTTTTATGTCAGGTGTAGAAGTCAGTGGCCCTGCTTATAAATCACATTGCTCATTTGTAACCATTGCAGCAGATTTATGAGATTTATAACTGGGTTTTTGAACTATGTCATCAGTGCAGGCATTTTCTTATTAATGAAAGTACTGCTAAGTTGAGAGATGGTTTGTAAAACAATTGCCTATAACTTTTTTGATGGGAGGAGGGAGACATCTTATTGTTTGTGATCTACTAAGACAAAACACTTGTGAAAGTCCTGGGCCCCTCCCTGAGCTCCAAGTGCTTTATTTCTTCTCTAGGGACCTGCCAAACAAGCTCCTTATTCATAAGTGTGAGATGAAGCTGTGAGGATGATGTTTCCGTTGGTGATTCATGTGATTTACTCAGTATGTTTGATTCATCCGTGAAGAAAAACAACCTCTGGCTGAGGGACAGATGCTTATGGGGATCTGACATTTGATTTTAGCTGGGTTATACAGGGTTATGAACAGGGATGGTTTTTCTCTATATAAACTTTCCCTGTAGCAGGAAACCAAACTAATGCCCTAAAATTTTGCCTCCAGTCTGTATTTGCAAAGGAAAGGGGGCATTTCTATAAGGCTTCAGTTGGACTCTGTCTTCTGAAATTCCTCTTCTAAATGTTCTCATTATGTTGGAGATTGTTAAACAAATAACAAATAACAAATAACAAGGGAAAGGAATTGCACTGAGGGATGAAGAGCCTCAGGTGCTGTAGTTTCAGGATGCCTTAGGGTAGAAGATGCCATATAAGCATGTCATGTTTGCTACACTGGGGGATCTTCCAGGCAAAGTGAGGTTCTCCATGGATGTTGGGATATACAGTTAACTGAGATTCCCAGGAATGGCTGCAAAAGGGACCCAGCAGGTCCTCTGACCCCAAGCTCTGAGTCAGATAATCTTGCTCATAAACTGGAACTTCCTAAAACCTATTCATAACAGGTAGCTTCAAAGATCCTATTTTAGGGAAGTTTTTAAGAAAATGTCCCCTAATTTGAATCCTATTTAATTATTGAATCCTATTTAACAATTTTCTTTATAAGAAGTGAGAGAGGCTCTCCCTTCCTGGTCTCTAGATATAATTCAATTCAGATTTCATTTTAGCAGCAGCTAGACCTGTACATTAAAAAAGGAAACAGAACTCTTCATGGGATGAATTCCTGTGTGAAGGATACAAAAAAATCTCTGCACACTTGGTAAAACCAGTCAGAACTGACCATACTTTTTCAATGTAAATTTTAAAACTGTTTTAATTAATTTAATACTTTTTCTTTGGAAATTATTTGCTTATCTCTTTAATTAACTGGAAATATACACAGGGCTGTGGTGGTCTCTCTAGCTATATGAGTTCTAGGAAATGAAACGTGCCTAGGAACATTTCTAAGCCTTGAGGCCTTCACTCCCTTAGCAAATGGTTTTCATCAGCTATCCAGGTTGATTGCATCCCAAACACCAACTAGGAACAAGTCCTGGACCCTTCCAAACCCACATCAAGCCTGGAAATGACTTGGAGATATTTCCAACTGGACTGGGGCAGATTGACACCAAGGAATGGTTCAACTATTTTCCCACATGGGCAAATGCATCCCATGCAATGGGTGTTGCTGGTCCATCCTGAATTAACCAGGAGAGGCACAGCCCTTCCATGTGATGCTCAAGGAATATCAGCAACCAGGGATAGCCCTACCAGGGATCTATATTTGAACATGCAGCCAAATCTGTTAACAGCATACGTGTCATTCCTGTTCCAATGGTATTCAGACACTTCCCAATATTAAACAAGTCTGCCATGACAGAGGGGAAATGAGGATGCACAGATATTGGTGTTTTACAGGGGAAAAACCAAGGTTTAGAATCTTGATGGAAACTTGATGTGAGCTCTGTGGTTGTGCAATGATTTTCGGGGACATATCACTGGTGTTTCTTCTTTAAATGACACATTCTTCATAGAATCACAGAACAGTTTATGTTGGAAAGGTCCTTAAAGATTATCTAGTTCCAACCTGCCACTGGACCAGGTTTCTCAAAGCCCCACCCCGCAGAAGATGAGTGCAAGCTAAAAGTCTTTACAGCCAAGCCTAGGTCTGGGTATTTGGTGCCCTGAAGGTTGAGGCCACGTAACACTGTCAGTGATGGTGTGCATCCAGCCCAGCAATGGGGATGTACTTGAATTCATCTAAAGCAAGAAGGATCCAAACATGGGGCTGAAAGTTAAGCAGGTGCACAGGTATTTTCTTGCTACTGGGGTGGAGAGAGGAAAAGCAAAAACTGATTGGGAAGATACAGAAATGCAATCCTAATGCACCTGTTACATTTATTGCAACAAGAAAGGCCAAGCTGAAAGTTTGGCCAGGTAAAGGCTGACTTTTGTGCTGCTCTGGGAATGGGCTGGGCAAGATGTGGTAGACACTGAGGACAGTGCCCATCATTCATTAATTTCAACTTCACTTAACTGCACCTGCCTTCCCCAGCCATGCAGTGTTTTCTTACATGCTTCATTGCTTGTAAAACGTCATAAGAAAGTTGATTTTTATGAAGTAAGAAAAAAAAATAATTCCTACTAGATTTTTCCTCTTCCATTTGGCAAACTTTGCTTTTCCTCCTCGCTGATTTCCTATGGAGCCACAGCCAACATGACTTTCCAGCTTATTGATTTCCTTGTGCCATAATGTTTAGAACTGTCATAAATATCAGCTCCCCTCTGGGGAGTGGGGATAATTCATCCTGCCCTCTCTGCTGGCTGCCTGTCCTGCTGCAAGAGCAGAGTGAAATTCTGGCCAGATGAGGATCCACATCCTTCAGTTGCTCTCTTTGCTTATTATAGAGAAGTGTAGTTTTAATAAAATGCTGGACAACAACAACTCTGGGTGTCTATTGCTTGATAATTCCTTGTGGTCTTCTTGGAGTCTGGCAGAAATAACTTCTGCCCTGGCATCAACACAAAGTTCTGAGAGTTTGTGCTGGTGAGAAGGTGTACAGGTGCCTTCCAGGAGAGGAGAGGTCACAGAGGTCTCCAGCACATGGATATCACAGAGTGCAATCACACAGGAGAGAAGCCAGTGGCAGTTCTCTCATCCTACACAGACTGTTAAGGCATTTGGTATTGATTGCTAAGTGTACATTTGCTCTTCTTGGTGTTAGCAGAGAGAATCCTCGGAAAGAAGGACTTGAGCTTTTTGGGAGAGGTTTAAGTTCACCTTGCCTTCCTGGTGAATCCATCTATCAGCTGCCAGTGTGACGTGTGAGCATCCTTGCTTTAAATGATTTGCCACAGGTGGAAGACCTGAGTGGTTTTAATTGGTATTCTTCAGCTAACAAAGTCTACATTCCTGTGGACAACAACAACAAGGGAGCATGTTACATGCGGACACAGACTGGGAAATAAAAAGATTAATCCAAAATTGAAGATAAATGCTTGTAGCATCTTCAGAAACATTGGAATGTGGGTCTTCATTGCAGAATGTGTTACCTGGAATACGTGTATATAGAAGATAGCAAAATGTATGATAGAAGAGAGGCAACCTCCATCCCCAAGGCTATTTAAATAGTAACACAGTGAAGTGACAATTTATGGCCCGCTTCAACTCTGTCTTGCACCTTGTGTGGTCCTCTGCTGCCAGCCCTCTTGGAGCAGAATTCCCCACTCTCACTCTTCCCAGTGCAAGAGCACAGATTTATTGTGGAGGAAATTGTCTTTTAACTGACTGGCTGGCATCCCCTCTAGGCCCTCCAAGGTTTTGGAGCACTGCTGCTCCAGAGAGATGGGTCCAGTGTCAATTTCATTTTTATGTTTTATTAGAGCTGTTAAATAAACTAACCAAAACCCAAGAAAACATCACTGAAGCTAAGGGTTTTTTTAATAAAATACTGACCTAACCCAATAATAGAACACTTGAACTACCAAATGGACTGGTTGAGACAAGAGAGTTCAGTGCCGGACTGGAGCTGAATTATCAACTGTGTTGAAAATGTAGTCAACTCTTTTGAAAGTGTTAAGAGGGATTCTGAGAATCTGGCTAATAGTAAACGGTTAAACTGGAATTATACCACTGTCATTCAAATGCATCATAAAAAACCTGATTAAATACCTAAAATATCCCTTGCCTGAACCACAATATTTCCATGTCCTTATATTTCAGTTCTCATGTTCAGTTTCACTTTCTGTGCTCTGTCTCCCAGAAGAGATAACAAAATTCAGACATTAATGGAACATTATATGACAGGTGGCTCAGAATATTTATTTACTGAGATCTCAATGACAGCTCAAAATTTGTGAACTTCTAAACACAGGATGTGTCTCACCGAGTGCCTTTGTTGATTTTGTTTGGAATGTTGGACCTGGAGGACTTTTCTATCTGACATCCAATGGCAGTTTTCTGAGTGAACCTGGGGTGCACTGACATCCTAAAGCTAAATGAGATCAGAAGAATATTTGGGCAGAAAAAAAAAAAAAAAAAGAAACATGGAAAACAGGTTGCTGAAAGTGCTGAAATCTCTAAAACTCATTCTCTGTTACTGTCTTCTCCTCTCCTCTTGCTCTCACAGTGGTGTATATGGAACTGCTGACAAGCAGATGGTGGATTGTGATGATGGCAATTCTCTGGTGGCCAAGAGCTCTTCACCTTCAGACCACCACTGGCCATATTACAACACTACTAAGAGGTGTTCAGAGCAGCACTCTTCTCTCAGGTAACTTGATTCAAAAGATGGCACTTCCTAGCCGTGCATGTTCTTAAAATTCGTGATTTTTCTCTGCCATGCAGTGTGTGTTGCTGAAGTTCTGGGACATTTCTAGCACATTGAAGACCTGCAGCTTAGTCCAGTCAAATCTGAATTAGGTCACTGTTGGTCATCACTAAGTAGGAAAAGTCCTGCACAGGCCAAGAATTTTTAAAACATTTAGCAATTTGCATAGCAGAAATTACTGCTCGGTTTTCCTCCTAGTAAATAAACAAATAAACAATGAAACAGAATATCTTGGGGCATCAGGTCACTCCGGAGTAATTTTCCATGGCCTTACTCGAGTTACTAGTCCTAAGTAACTAACTTCCCTGAGAAGTTGTTATAACCTTCCCTAGGCAGGATGAGTAGGAAAATCCCAGCTTGGGTGGATCAGCTGCCCAAACACTCATCCACCAGCAAAATCAAAATAAATTCACAGACGCAGGGAAGCTCAGCATCATCCTTCTGTCCCTTGCCCCCGGGAGCTGACAAAATGACTGATTCTTCATGGTGGCAGTGTGATTATAACAACCTTCCTGTTTCTGGACAGCTTGTGGGCAGTGATGTACATCTCAGTGGAGCAGGGCTGCTCAAAGAACAGTCAACACTAGGCTTACCTGAAATATAACGTTTAAAATTACCCAGCCTAGGGAAAAATACATCTCCAAAGAAAAACAAAGTTCTAAAAGCAAGAACTCAGATTGGGTGCTTAATCATCAGGAACTTAATTAGGAACTGTAATTTGTTAAGTCTCCCTGTGCAACCTGAATGCTTCTGTGCAGGAACAGGCTGTGCCAGGGGGAATTTCAAAGGGCTTACTGCCATGGGGCAGTCTGTACTCACATCACACAGTGGCATTGCTGCTTCTCTTCCAGTGCCTTCCCGGCTCTCCACCCTGTCACTGGATATGTCCAGATGTGTCTGGCTTTTCTAAGTATCCACAAACTATTTCTTCCTTTGTGAGCTGTCCCTTATTTAACACAAGCCACTGTGATGCTGTTCTGCATTTTGCTTAGTTCTTGTGCAAAATCTCTTTATAGGATGGGCTCATGACAGCAATAAAACCCAGGATGTGCATGAAGAATTCCCCCTAACTGGAGAAGAAATCACTGCAGTATGAAGTGCTTGGCTGGTATTCACTGGGCATCATCTCTTGGGCTTATTCTTCACATATTGGCTCTGGGCTGTGCCACCCACAAAGTGTGATGGCTCTGCCCCGTCACAAGTGTTACATGAATTGTGTGTGGTGGTAGCACTTGGGAGCTACTAGCATGTGTATCTGGGCCAAAATCCAGATGCTGCTGCATCTTTTTTTTTTCTGTCTCTCGCTCACCCAGGCACTGTGTATAGTACCTGAAATGGTCTGGACATCTAGGTGGGGCATCCGGGTCAGGTCAGAGCTCCTGCAATGGGGAAGGTGACCTGAGGATAGACAAAAAAAAATAGAAACAGGACTAAGGAGAACCTGTCACATGGGATGGGATGTCTGGATTTGGCTTGTTTAGTTTAGAAAAACAAAAGCTCAAGGGAGGATGTGACGACTGTCTATAAATATACTAGGGCCAGAAAAAGAGTTATTTCAGCCTAAGGACAATGTTGGCACAAGAATAAATGGGCATGAAGTGGCTGTGAATAAATCTGAGTTAGAAATTGGGACGGTTGTGAGCATTTGGGTTAATAAGTTCCCTCCTGATTAGGAGGGAAGAAAACAGGTGTCAGTGGAAGTTGGACTGTGGATGATTTATAAAAGGATTTTCTTGCTGATTATGCTTAGGATTGCAAGTGTCAGCAACTCAGGAGGTCCTCCCAGTCCTGTGTCCCAGTGCTCACTGGTTGGGATGCTGCTAGTGGTGCAGTTGCTAGGCTGAAATGAAGTGCAAGTATCAGATTTTCTAGGCCAGACCAGAATCTAATACCCAGATACTCTGACCTCTCCCCAGCACAGGTGATGCCTGTATCAAATTCAGTGTTTCTATCCATGAGCATGTCCTGACTTCGGGCAAAGATTCAAAATGCTGGGGAATTCACCTGCCTTTGGGATCCTGTTCCTCGGGGTGCATCCACAGATGAGGCTGTGCATTAAGGGCACAACTCTGAGATAGCAGCACATGGTTCAAAGTCCCATCCCACACCTCTGTGCTCTGTGATCGTCTTTGTAACAGCTGCTGCAATGTCTTCTACAACTTATAAAGACTAAGGGAGGATAAACAAGCACTTGTTGATATTCCTTCTGATGGCATTCATGAGTCCAGATAGTGCTACCAGGAATCTTGCAGAGAAGCAGGATCACAACAGCTGGCTTCAGGAACACAGTGACACACACCCTGCCTGCTGCCCTGGTGGAGGGGTGAAGGTCTGGTATTTCCTACTGCTTGTTCTGCCATGGCTCTGCACAGTGGCTAAAGGAGGGGCAGGCTGAGGAGAAGCAAAGGAGGAGGTTATTTTTTCCTGGATGATTTATCAGGCACTTTTTTTTTTTGCAGTGGAGGGCTGTTTCTGGCTGCTCTGACCGTGACTCATGGGGATGGGCTGCAATCAGCACAGTGATGGTTTTGTCCCTGTGAAAGGGGAGGTCAGGAAACCACTCAGACTTTATACTTCCAGCCTGGGAGATGAGGCTGTGCTGAAGCATGGGAGATGCAGTACAGATTTTGGAAACCATGGAGGTGTTGGCCAGTTTCGAGCTCTTTTACAGGTCAGGAGCATGCAGACCTGCTTAGCATCTCATTGATGATGGCTTTTGTCCCTCACTTTCATCTCACAGCTTGGCTACTTATCAAACTGCAAACCAAATCATTCCTGGACTGCATGAGGAAGACTGTGGCTGTGCCAAGTCTTTAAAGCCCAACAGCACTTGGATTTGTTGGCAATTTTCCCTCCTGGGATTTCTTAGAGAAGCAAGGAAAAGCTATTGCACGGGAATGCCCCACAGCCTGGGCAATGGCCATTTCAGCAGGAACAGTGTATCCCTGTGATGCAAAGATGACTCAATATTGGTGGGTTAACAAGTGGCATGGTTGCAAGTTTAAGAACCTTCTGTCAAAAAAAAAAAACAAACCTGGGGAATGGCTGCACTCAGGTCATGGACACAAACAGAGTTGTGATTTTCTAGGCATTCTGGAGGAGGACCAGGTTTTCATTGTTTTCTATGTATCTTGACTCAGAAAGTTGAGAGGAGGATGCTGGCCTCATGTATTTCTGGAAGACAGAGAGATAAGAAGCAATGCCTTGAGCTAATAGTGACTGTTTCCCATCTGTTTCCTTTTCAGATAACAGCCTCGTCGAGAAGACTATGTAGTACCAAGAGAAATTATGGAGTATGGTTTGGAGCAGACATATTGTGGACAGGTGAAAAAAAATGCCCCACATGATGACAGGAAGGTCAGGAGTGCATTGTGACTCTGCTTTGAAATGTGCTGAAACAACAAAAAAGGGAATTTTTACTTCTGAATACTCTGGGAGGATGTCAGGTTTTAGAAGTGTTAGACAGCACTTTGATGATCTTTTTTCCATATGAGCTGCATAAAATGCATGTATTAGAGTTGATAAAAATGCACTGAATCTAGGAAAAAAATTTAAAAAGCATATAAATAAGGTTTTTGTGAATCTGATCATGGAGCAGAGCCATTTTAGCCACATTGTTTAATCATATAATTGAAGCCATGATCAAACCATTTTGACTAAGACTCTTGATTTCATCAGTGTTTCTTTTCTTTTCTTTTCTTTTCTTTTCTTTTCTTTTCTTTTCTTTTCTTTTCTTTTCTTTTCTTTTCTTTTCCTTTTCTTTTCTTTTCTTTTTTCTCTCTTCTCTTCTCTTCTCTTCTCTTCTCTTCTCTTCTCTTCTCTTCTCTTCTCTTCTCTTCTCTTCTCGTTTTGGTCTTAATTGTCCATTTGCAAGATTACTTTTTTGATTCCCTGAACAAGCTCCAGGACATGCAGTCCTGAAAGCCATTTCTTGGAATGGCTGTACTTTTCCCACCTCCTGTCCTCCCAGTGTCATTGTCTGAGCAGGTGATGGCTCTCCTGTTTGTGTCAGACAAGCTGTGGAAGATGATGAAGAGAGTCAGTGCACAACTGCTTCTGTTTCCAATTTTAATTTAGGGCCAGGTGTGATGGAGAGATTGTATTTCTTCAGCTTGTGAATGCTGTTCTCATGTTTTCCTCATACTCTAAGGTTTGTTTGGGGATATTAAGAAGCTTTTCAAATCTCTTGCTACAGTTAATCATCCCTGTAGAGAAGAAGCAGGGCAAACAAAGACAGTGCTCTGAAGGGATGCACATGCAAGAGTAGAGTGAGAAGCAGCTGAAAAGCTTACATGACCTCAGTGCTAGTTGAGCTCAACATGGTGAAGTTCTCCTTGCCCACAAGAACTTATATGGGGAGGAGAGATCCTGCCAGAGTAACCTGGGGCAAAGACAAACACCCAATTGCAAAAGACAGTGCCAAGCCAAGCACAGTGTGGGGCAGCAGTCAAGAACTTTCCAGCAGTGAGAGTGGTGGGAGTTTATCCACAGCAGCCCAGTAAGAACAAGCTCTCTGTAAACTAAAGTGATGTGTGATCCAAGGAGGCTTAAGTACAGCCAATTGACCTGGGTGAAAGGTAGGTTGTGTGCACAAGGCATGAACTAGCCAAGGCTGTTGTTGATATTACTTCCTAGGATCCCTCACAGTGAGGTGGTAGCTGAATAATTCAGCAAAAGCTCCAATTCTTCTCACAAAACAGAAATCAACTGTCAGTGGACATTAATGGGGTGAGAAAAGTAATTAGGTCTAATTTCAAATGTCTAAGCCAATTAAATAGCAGGGTGAGAAATGTTGTGTAATTTAGCTCTTCTCATCAAAACTAAAGTTGTCAAATTGTCCACATTTACAAATCTCATGCTGACTTCTTGGACGGCTTAGGACAGGTTTGTTTGGGAAATACGCAAATTGTGCACAAGGTGTCAGGACCGAGTGCACCTTATGTTTTTCTGGTTCATAAAACTTGGATCTCTTAGGTTAAAATGCTTAAAAACATCTGCCCTCAAACATTCCCAAGAAACCAAGCTGAGGCTGGCCAAACGAGGAGCTGTCACGGTGCTGAGAAGAAGCCTTCAATTCATACATGGGAAACACGCTCCCCAAAGGGCAGGTGTGTGTGCTCAGCCTGCCAGGTGGCAGAGCCCCCATAACCACTTTTCCTTGAGTCAGAATTTATGATGTTTGCAACTGCAGAGCCAGATCCTGATTGGGATTGTGTGTCAATTCCAGAGGTGGCAGTGCCACTGAATTTGGTAGAGATATGTGGGAGTCAGGTTCACGTAACCAAGGCTGGAAACCAGCTCCCAGACTCCAGCCCTCCCTGGCATGTGTTCCAGCCCTGTTGCAGTCTCAGATGTCATGTTGGCTGGGCAGACACTGCTGCTTTCTCGTGCTGTGTCTGTGTGAAAACATCCTCGACAGCCCGGAGGTAACTATTGCAAGAGACAAGGTCCAAGGTGCAAAGCTGCAATGGAAAGTGTGGAAAGCCTGGGAGTGTGGGAGATGAGCATGAGAAAGATATATGATGTCTATAGCCTTTGAAGAGATACAAAGGCTCTACAGCCAGCTCATGGGGTCTGTCACACTGATGGACTCACAGGCTGACCGGATAATGGGGGATTTTAATACAAGCCTGGAGCAGGTCTCAGTTCCATACCTTTTGGTCTAACACAAGACTCATGCCCAGGGTAGATCCACCTGCAACTGGTGAAGCCCGTGAAGGTTTTATATTCAGTAATGGTATCTGTTTTCCTTTGGCTGCATGAGGGTTTCTCAGACTGGGGATTCAGAACTGATCAAATGAAAACTTGAACACTATTCATTCTGTCGTAAGTCAGAGGGTGGTCATGGAGGAGGATAGAGGTGGAACTTGGTTGTACTGCTATGCCAATTGATTAGTCTTGGCTTTAAGCCCCTCTTCCAGGAGTGCATGTGTACGTCTGGTTTTACGAAAATAAATAAGTTTCCCAACACCTTTCCTGCTGGCCCATGTGGTGAATGACCCTCCTGAGACTGCTGGAGGGGTCACCCAGAGGCGGTGGACTTGAGATCCTGGCATCTGCCCACTATGCAATAAATGAAGGCCACCAAACTAATGTCATATTGACCCTCGAGGACTCTTTGAATAAAGGCAACTTACAGCTGCTGTTTACCTGTTCTGGATTTGAATTGGTGACCCAGAGATGAAAGACTTTCTGTCCTAATGCCAGTACTTTGACTTGCTCTGCTGTAACAATAAATATCCCCCAAATCCCTTGTAACTCCCAGCAATTACAGCCTTAAAATAAACTTATAGCATAGGCTAGTGATTACCGAATGTTTCTTATTGTTTCCCCTCTGGGAGACGTGTATCCCTCAGGAAATGAGTTTCTAATTAAATAAGAGAAGCAGGGAAGTAACAATACTGTGGGAAAGCTAAATTAATGAAAGCTTCTAGGTGCACTTGGACCACCTCGTGCAGAGCTGACAAAGGACTGAATGTGACTGCACCGAGGGATTTTAACTTTGTCTCTTCTTGAGAGATGCCCACGCCAGCTGTGGCAGAAGAGATGTGAGCGGAGCAAGAGAGGACGCAACTAAAGGTGCTGTTGGAGACCCCAGTGAAAAGTTGCACGGAGCAGCACACAGGAATTCTTCAGCCTGCAAACCCCAAACTGTGTGAGGTGACTGGTATCATCTTGTGCAGGGCCTGAGCTACTCTTTTTTTTTTGGTCAGGTTAATAAAATAGGTGTGCATCCTCTATCCCCCTGAGATGCTAACCCAGCTCAATTTAGGGGGTCTGGATTCAGTTCAAGCCAATACACTACCTATTCATGGAAAGCTGAAGCTGGAACACTCTTTGGACACTGTATGGCTCAAAGACACCAAGGTCAGTGATGTTGGAAAGAGCCTTTTGGACATAAACACATGCAATGGTTCCTCATACCAGCTGGAATCCCCAGGGTTGGCTTTGTTTCTGTGAGTGCAAGAGGAAGTCCTCTCCATCCCTTGCTTTTATTTGTTTCATTTCCCACAGTGCCTACCATTTATAAACCTTGGGAATGTAAGTAGTCCCCTGGAAAATATCTCAAATCTCATTAATGCAACAGTGGTACCCAGAGTGGGAAAACTGGCACAAACACAGTCCCTCTGGAAGTGAATGTCAGGGTCTACACTCACACTTGGGTGCTGCCCTGTCTGTTGCTACTGGAGACTGAAATTCTTCAATCTGCATCTTTCTGAGCAAGATGAGGGTCATCCTTATTCAGAAACTGTCTCCCTTGGTTTGAAATGTTTTGGTCTGATGGAAGATACATCAGCATATGAAGAAATGTGCCCTGGGGTGGGAGCCAAAATACAGATGTCACATGCCAAAATATCCACACTGCAGTTCCACAGTCATATTTGCAGAGGGGATGTCCAATGTGGGATTGTTTAGGGGGAACCCCTGTGAAGTCTCATGTAATTTATTCAGTACTGAAGAATGGAGAAATCCCATTTGTGTGTGTATGTGGCTCTGAAGCCAAGGAGAAGGTAGGATAAACAAAAACAAATAAAAATAAAACTTTGAGGAAAGAATAGGATTTAATTTTAGGTGGGACCATTGCCTTTCTCCAGGTAGTGCAGAGTTTATTTTGAGATGAAAATCATAGTAGTCCCCACATGATGGAGGATAATCTTATTCTGAAGTCAGGCAAACTATTTTTGCTGAATTTCTGCTTAACCTGCAAACTGAACCAAATTGCAGGGATCCCAAAACTATTCATACCAAAGTCAAGAAAGACAAAACTAGCTTTGTTCTCTTGCAATCAAAGTCACAGGATCTCAGCCTGTCACAGCGGTGCTTAAGATAACTAAATACTCTGTTCTTAGGGTTATACTCACCATTTTGATCAAATCCACAGTTAAAACCTGTGGTTGTTGCACATTTAGTGAATCAGTACTCATTTTAAGCTCCCAATCTATACATTTAGGGATTTTTTTACTGCCTAATTGGACTTTATCCTTGAGAAACACAGTGAGGAGTATCATCACCTCTCCTGTTGGTGCCAAACCACACTGCTTAGGGATTCCCACTGAGTATTAATTGAATCTGAAATGGTGGTGCCAGCAAAACATCATAATTTCAGCAACATATGTTGAAATGGCACCGATATAGACTATGTATGTACAGATAATATGTTCAATCTGTCTCTTGGGGAACTGCAGAGAATTTAAGCATCCTCTGATGCATCCTGCCCCAAGGGTTAGGGTAGGATCAGAGAGCAAATCATCAGATTGGCATATGGCAAGGATTTACCCTCCTGCAGCTGTAATTATGTTCATTCTGGTTGCTAAGAGTGTAAAATAAGACAGGACACATTCATAATAGCTTAAGGAAGCCCATTTTACTTTGCTGTTGCTGCACACGGGGAGTTTTCATTATGTTAGAGTGGGGGTTACCTTTTCAGGTCACACAGACTTGATTGCTTATGATCTTTTGTAGTTACTCCTAAATCATCCTGCCCCAGGGTAAGACTCTTCTCCAGCATATGAAAATAACTATTTTTTTTTTCTGCTCTAATTGTAAATAACTGCCAGCAATAAACATCGTCAGTGTCCCTCGAGATCCTATTTCACAACCAGTGGGATGTTGGCACATCCTAGTATACAGCCAGTACAGAGACTACATTGTGTTGGTCTTCAGGAAGGATAATTTATTTGGAGCAAGATTTTTACATTAACACCAGCAGAGCACAAATGGGGAAAGCACAGGAAAGAAACACTGAAAATTGTCTGCTGCATTGATTCGTTATTTAGTGCTCTCCTGAATCATGGTACCAACTTCATCTGTTTAATGTGTATCAACAGAAACTCAAATTTAGCTCTGGTTGGGTTTTCTCCCTCCATGTTTTCTGTTTATCAGTTATTAACACAATGCGCAGAGCACAAAGAGGAAAAGATGTAGCTGTGGAGAACAGTGATATCTCTCCATCTGTGTCATTCGGAATTGTTATTCATATAGATAAGAACACCATAAATGATAACAGATCCCATGAGGATGCTTTTAGGCATGTTCCTCTTCATTTCCACCTCACACAATGAACTGTCTGTCATTCTTGGTCTCACTAATGCTGGAACTAAAGCTGTGTTGGGACTGCAGCTGACAGAGCTGGGCTTGAAGTATCCATCTTCCACATCCTGCCTCTGTCCCACTGGCCTTTTAGCTTTGTGACTGCTGGCTATGCAGTGGCACCTCTGACGCAAGGTTTTGTTTGTTCAGAAGAGCCAGTGGCAAAGGTTTCAAGAGATGTTGTTAAGACCACAATTTACCTTGGTGGCCCCTCTTACCTCCTTCTTCCACTTCATATTGTGTGCTGTGTACCCACCTTCAGTTTCTTTCACACTTAAACTGTCAGCTTCTTGGACAAGGACTGCATGCACATTCTGCATTTGTAAAGCACATTAAACCTGCAAATAAGGTATCTGACCTGCATGATCAAAATCAACAGATGTCTTGAATTTTCTTTTTGCTAGATTGATTCTGGTCTGAGTGTTACATAATCTTAGGTTGTAAAAGGTAGCAGTTCTTAGAAGGGTTGAACTTCTTGAGCTATTTTCCCCTCTTGTTAACAATTTCCATCTCATTTCCTATTTCCGGCTCTAACTCCTGCCGATAATGCTCCTCAGCTAATATTGAAACCAAGAGGGAAAAATATATGAATAGTAGACATCCGATCCAAGCTTTGTGTGGGGAATTCAGGGATGGAATGTTCTTGAGTACAAGAGGGTTTTTTAAATAGCAAAAGATTGCTTTTTTAGGAAGAAAATTTGCACTGACACCTCTATGTGGTACTGCTGATGTTTGTTCCCACAGTGCTCTGAGGTCAAATATAACCATCCATCCTCTTGAGAGTGCTATTTTGTTTAGTTTAGTTTTGTTTTTTTGTTTTCATCAAGAGGTTCTCCATGCAGAGCATGTCTGCACAGCGGTTTGCTGCATGACTACAGCTTGTGTAGACATTGTCATGCTAGTTCAAGAGGGTGAGATTGCAAATATCAGCAGTCACCAGTTGGGTTTGTGATTGCCTGCAATCCTGTCTTTCAGTCAGCAGTTTTGGCTTGCTGTGCCCTTGCCTCCTACCCTGGCTTCTCCCCCTCCTGCAGTGCATCAGTTGTGTCAGCAGTGCTTTGTGCAGTCACTCCAAACCACATCCATGCCCTTCGCTGCCAGAAAAGGTGTCTTTTGCTGCCCACCTGACACGGTTCTTGGTTCACAGATGGTTGTGCAGATGTCCAACTGCTGGTGGAAATGAATAGCCAGGGCAGTATAAATGCATGGGGAAAACCCATACTATCCTAATACAGCAGGTAGAAGTAATCCAAAACCAACCTGGTGATTTCTGGTGGGTTGACTTGTGGTCTTTCTGCAGTATAGTTAAAAGGAAATATTTTATTTTCATAATGATGAGCACCCATGCAAAAGGTGGGTATGGGGAGTCCTCCCTTAGCAGAGATCATGCAAGGGTCTTTCTGTGTAGCAGTTTTATGACCTAGCCTGCATTGGAAATACATCAAAGACGTCTTGGCTATGAAAAGCAGGAAGGGAGTGGTCTGAGGAACTGCAGTTACACCAACGAGTTGAGCAGAGCCAAGGAATGTCCTCAGGCCTTGCAACTGAATTGTGCTGTTAAATTGTCAGTCTCTGGTCAGTGAATGCAGACAGCCTGGGAGCTGGCAGGGGCTCAGAACTGAACAACTTGGATATGTCCCTCCTGCTCTGGAGGACAGCAGTGTGAACATGGGTTTGCCAGTGGCTTTCCATGCCAGGGAGTCATTCTGTGCATTGGAACAGACAGTTGCTGGTAGGGAGGGAAAACTGCATTTTGTGGGTTCATTTTTTGGTATTCCCATGTTTCTCTGTGAGAAGGGAGATCACGTATATGGCTCAGAGTTTTGTATGAAGGTCTGGAAGCAGAATTTGGACTTAAGAGAGCCTCCCAATCTCACATTATTTGAAGATATGTCTCTCCTCTGTGGTTAAGCCAATGTATGTTTGGGGCTCAGAGTTTCTTCCACTGGATATTCAATTATTCCAGGACTGGGCTGCACAGTGAGAAGGGCAGTCCCAGTTCTCCTGGTGTGTAATGCTCTATTCAGGTCTGCCTATACTTCTGCTGCTGGCTCTGGCTGGTAAAGACAGGCCCCCAACACATGCTGTGGCTCAAAGTCAGGTGAACATCTTCCTCTTTCTGGATCCTGGCCACCTACTCTCTGCTACTGGCTTAGATTCTTTTTAATGTGTGAATTTGGACCCTTTTGGGGCATTTATATCCCTCAAGACCTCTGCATGTAACACATCTCAGAGCATCAAAGGAACAATTTTTCTCCGTCACAAAGCCATCTGGGATGGGGTCCTGAGCTCAGAGTGGAACAGCAGCGCTCTAGTGCACATCTATGCTGACAGTGGAACTTTTCTCTATGTCCATCACAACCCAAGGCATCATGATGTCTCCATCACTCCCAAGACAACCAGTCCTTCCTGCAGACTTCCCATAGTCTTCACTCCTTCACTTCCCACTCCTTAATCCATCCGTAATGCCCTGCTCTGGCTGGTTGGACCCCACCACTGCCACTCTGCAGTGACTTCTCTCAAGGTCTGTGACCCTTCAGTAGTTAATTTGTGCCAAGAAACAGGACTTCTGCTATCAGGATCCTCTCTGCTACCAACCAAATAATTCCCTTTGGCACTAAATGTTAACAGTGTAACAGTGAGTCATGAAGGCAAGATGTGTTTATTTTCTATGGAAAGGGTCTACAAAGATTCCCCATAGGGCCTGTAAGTCCCCTCCTGTCCCTTGGCCATAAATTGTCATTTGCATTAATCCCAAGTGGTTCATGCCAGGTCTGGCCCAGGCTGGATGGGACTCTGAATAACCTGGTCTAGTGAAAGGTGTCTCTACCCATACCAAGAGGCTTGGAATGAGGTGATCTTTAAGGTCTCTTCCAACCCAAACCATTCTGTGACTTTATGACCCTAATGATTACAGAAGTTTCTAGTTTCAGTTCTCAGGGTCTTTGGTACCTGTCAGTGAAAGAGGCACTTTGAGAGTCACCAGGACTTGACAAGTGTTTCCATTATTGCTGCTGTTTTTTATTCCTATTCCCACATCTTAATCATGGAGGACACTGAGAAGAAGGGATAGAATTCCTCGGGGCTGTGATTTCTGGAAGCAAGCCTTCATTTGGGTATTATTGTTGGGTGGTCCTCACAGGCTGTTACAACCCTATAAGAAGGTTTGACTCAGCTTCACCTGAGCCAGGTGTGACTGATTTTCCCAGGTGGAGGGGATGGGTCCAGAGGTCATCATGCTCAAACCCAGGCTATTTAATGACAAGGAAGGTTGATTGGGGTTTCTCTGTTTGTAGGTTGTAAGGCCTGAGAAACCTGGCCTGTGGGAGTAATGGAGGGGGGAATATGGGGAGCAAGGCAGATGATGGAAAGTGTTTGGGCTGAACTAAAGCTTTGCCTCATGGTGAGCCAGAGAAGATGTTTGAGGGTAGTCTGCAGCATGTGTGACTGAGAGAAGACACTGCTGATCTGCCTCTGGTGAAAATAATACCAGTTTCTGGACACCAGTAAGTACTTCTGATTTTTGGAAATTCAAACCCTGGTAGATCCTATTCTGAAACTCAGCAGTGGAGATCAAAATCCTTCTTGTGTGTGGTGACTTGTTTGCTGCTCTTCCTTTGGCTGCATAAACACACAGGGGCTCCTTAGGATTCCAGGAAGCCTCCAAATCACTTCCCTGAACCACGTTTTGGATGCTTTGACCTGACTGCTGCAATGTGCCTTGAGCCCAGCAGATCTGCCAGTACTGGATGGGGCTGAGTCCTCACCAAAACTCAGTACTGAGTGTTCATTAGCCTGTGGTTGGGTTCTGGTAGCTGGAAAGTGCTCCTACAAGGAGGAACCCGACAAGTTCTGCAATGGGATATTGGAAGGAGCGAAAGGCTGTGAACATGAGCTAAAAATGTGAGCTCCACTTGCTGGAAGCAGACTGTGTTGTGTCCGTGAGGGATTTGGCATTGGCACAGACCTGTGAGTTCTCTCTCTCCCTAATCAATGCAGGTGTCCCCTGTCCTTCTGAGCCCCCTAGGTGCAGAGCAGGGGTGGCAAAAAAGGGCAATGCAGCTGGTGAAAGGTCTGAAGCACAAGTGTTGTATGGAGAGACTGAGGGAGTTGGGGGTGTTTAGTTTAGAGAAAAGGAGGCTCAGGAGAGACCTTATTGCTCTCTACAACTACCTGAAAGGAGGTTGTAGCTGGGTGGGGGTTGGTCTCCCAGGTAACAAGAGACAGGATGAGAGGAAGAGGCCTCAAGTTGGGTCAAGAGAGGTTTAGATGGGATATTAGGAAACATTTCTTCACTGAAATGATGGTCAAGCATTGGAACAGGCTGCCTGGGGAAGTGGTGATGTTACTGTCCCTGGAAGTATTCTAGAAAACAAGTCCATGTGGTTTAGTGATGGACTTGGCAGTGTTAGGTTAACAGTTGGACTCAATGATTTAAAGGTCATTTCCAACATTAACGATTCTATGAAAGTCTTCCCTGGAGCCCACAGCAGGAAGGAAAAGCTGGATGGAGAATGAGGGATGAGGCTGGGAAGGCAGTGTAAGAAGAAGTTGCAGAAATGCCTCTAAGAAAGAGAAAGGAACTGGAGCTCCCCTGCTGCTCCAAGAAGGGCACAGGATGCTGTGTCTGGAGAGTGATTGTTTTCTTGACAGACTTTCCCAGAAGACAGGCAGTTGGGGAGGCCCATGAACTTCTAGCCTGAGCTGTGAGACTCTGTGCTGGGGCTGGGGGAGCTTGCAGAGGCTTGTGGACAGGCCTGCACTTTCTCAAAGTCTTTTGGAGATGTGCAGAGGGTGGGAGAAGCACAAGGGAAGAGCTGTGCCAGCTGGACCAGCTCCTCTGCTCACTGCCCAGCTTGCTGCTCAGACTGGGCCCTGAGCCCTGGCTGCCCAACAGAAGTTTCCACCCTTCTCTGTAGGATGTCCTCTAGGAGAGGGCATCACCACGATGCTTTGCACCAATAAAAGTCCACAAGCAATGCTGCTGGCAGGGACAAATACAAAACTTTTTCCAGTTCTCCTTGCATGGGCAAGAGTGCGCAGCTTCTACCTTTCCAATGTCTTTTTGGGTGTCTCAGGCTGTGAATGTCCCCGTGAAGCGTGAGAGGGATTGGGAAACAAAATTACTTACTTTCCTGGAGCCTGAACAACAACAGAAAGGACAGGGAAATAAAAAGGACCCTCCTGACACAGGATGTGCAAACCTTGCCTCTGCCCAAATCCAGGAAAGAAGCAAGGCTGCTGGTGACTTAGGTAGAGCAACCCTAACACAAAGGAAGGTGGACAGAAGGTTTGCTGCTGACCCATCTGATGGAAAGATGAAGAGCAGCCAAGACGGGTGAGGAAAAGGGAGCCTGAGCCTGGACTCTAAAATTTAATTTTGGATACCTGAGAAAGTCAGAGGCTTTTCAAACACCCTGACTCCAGTGTGTGCTGGCAGCACTAACTGCAAAACTGCTTCCAGCCTGAAAATGCCAATTCATTGCAATGGAAACACTGCAGGGCTGTATCATCTCTGACACTGTGAGAGAAGCCAGACAGTTTCCTTACCCCATTCCTTGTCTCCTTGCAGCCCACCCTAGCAGGATGCTACAGAGCAACTGCCCTCCAACCTCCAGATTTACCCTCCACCCCATCCTGACACTTTGAGTCCCTCCTGGCTCAATGATCAAACTCCTGCTGACCTACAAAGGTGAAGAAGTGGTGTAGTTTTCTGTTCCCCAGTTTAATAACTTTTTGGCTTAGGAGTTGGTGTGACTTTGTCTAATTGTGCAACTTCTGGGAAGTCAACCAGGGATTAATTTCATTCCTGTCTTCATGGGCTGGTTGGGGACATGCTGGGTCAGGGCTGCCTGCTTTCCTACTGGAAGCTGGTCTGTTTCCAGGCCAATGGTATGTAAATGGTATCTAGAGGGATGCTATTAAAATTACTTAATCTAAGGCAATATTTTTGATGAAATTGTCTTTCAAGGAGGAGCACCAAGCTTTTGACTTGCAGCTTTCACAAAATAAATGGATCTGTGCAAAAGTTGCTTCTCTTGGGCCAGCAGTGGTGGGAAACAAGTATTTTGATTTCAGCAGGACATTACAACAACAGCTTGAGGATCTAGTTTGGCTGTTTCACAGCTTTTTTTGCCCTGTAAGCGACAGGATCTCAGGGCCAAAGACTCAGAGGTAAAATCTGATTTGCCCTTTGCAAAGATGGAGAGCAGGTGACTCTTGCCCAAAACTTGCCTCCCTTCAGCATTTCCAAGTGGAAGTAGTTTTCTGTTCAGAATACCCAAACCTTGGTTTTCCTGCAGATCTGAATAGCCTGAGCAACTGAAAACCTTTTTTGGCTGAAATTCAGAGCAATTCTGTTCACAATCACTTCTCCTAATAAACACCACTAACATCTGGTGAGAAATCCCTGGGCTAAGCCCAGCGTAGCTGCAGTACCATGCTTGAGCTGAGCTCAGCTTGATCCAAAGACAGAGCAGTATGAGCTGAGCCAAGAAGGGAAGAAAACAGCAAATGGAAAAATTAATTACATGTTAAAACCCCGCAACGCTCCAACTTCGATCATCTCAGGAGTTCACAACTGGCAGGGAGTCTTTAACAAACTAATTAGTGGCCATGGCAAATTGTGGAGGAGTCTGTGAGTTGTTGTAGTTGAGTAAAGTCAACAGTGTCTGATTTGCAGTGGCCAAGACTCTTGTGCATGATTTTTCACTGCACAGCTTTGTGAAAAGTGGAAGCTATTTACCTTGTCTCTGTTGTTAAGGTACTGCTGGTTTTGAATGAATCTTTCCTTCCGAACTTTAATTTAGATAGAATTTTTTTCAGAGATATATAACTAAAACATTTCTGTTAACTGTATAATATACACAAAAATTAAGTTACTCAGAGCCTTAAATTAGCTATGAGAGTGCAAACACCTCCCACGATTTAGGGATTTAATTTGCTGCTTCTTGAAGGGGTGCAACAGTAGGTCAGGCTCTCCGGGTTATGTGGCACAGCACAGCAACGCTTGCCAGTGTAAATAACCTTAGCCTGGGTCTCTTTAAGCAGTGTTTCACTCTGAATAATCCTGGTGATTTAGCTCCCAATAGAACATTAGTTTTAGTTCCACTTTGCTTTATTGCTGCCATGCTTAATTGATTCAATACCAGGATGGAACTGCATAATGAGCCTACTGAAGTGTAATGAAACCCTCGCGTTGTCAAAAATGCATGTTTTGTCTGCAGATTCTGGAAAGATTGTTAATTAAACACTTAAAAACTGTTAGATACGTGCAAATTTAGGAATTCATTTAGTCCTCTTGCTCTTTCCTCATCCAGGGCTTCTCCATGTAATTCTTTTGTTAATACAAGTATTGGGGAGCTTGTTTTTTATTTTTTACACCCAATTATATAATATTTTTAATTGGTGATGGATATCACCGAGACACGCTTGCATGTATTGTGTAGGTTTATGTTAGCTGCCTGGTTGCCTCCTGACAAGTCCTTGAAGTCTGCTGCTTATTTTATTTTGGGATAAAATAAATGAAGCAGTTTGTGAAGAGGCTGCTGGGTGCTCCACACCAAGGGCCTCACTGCTGGCCCTGTGGCTGGGTTTGCAGGGGAACACGTATCTCAGTGTGTTTTCCAGGGTGTTTTTCCACTGCTGATAAAGGGTGGAAAAGTCAGTTTCTTTAGAAAAAATAACCCTTAATAGTCTTGTCAACCTTACTTACCTTCTTTCGCTGCGTTTCTCTCGTGTCCCTCTGCAGCCCCGCTCTGAAGCAGCAGAGCAAATTTGGCTTTCTCCACCAGGTGGTACTGTTAAGCTGTCGTTGGGGGAAGATTTGATTCCCTTCATCCCAAACCCATCCAGTTATACCCGTTCGGCCGTGGCTTTCGAAAGCTTTTCACTCTCGGTGTATTGAAGCTGAGGAGCCCCTGTTAATTGCAGGGGCACCAGCGGAACGAGGGCATTCATGCTCTGTTCCCCTTCTCAGCGCAGATCAAACAGGATCTGTTTTTTCCTCCCCATCCCTAACGACAGGGATGGTCTGGGATCTTCTGGGGAGCCCGTACTCGCAGTGGGTGTTTGGGATCATTGCTTTTATGAAGGTATTTATTTTGTGAAGGGTGTAAGTCCCTGATAGCAGTGGAATATGCATTAACTTTAACGAGCCCATGGACACAGCAGTGTCTTACCTCTGGTTTGTGTTCCTAATGTGATGTGCAGTTTTCCCACGTTTGGGCTCTGCCTGCAGTGACAGGAAGGGATGCTGAGGTCCCATGAGGGTTCCTGGGGTTCTGCTGTGCAGAGTTGATGTCTGTCCATATATTCTGACAGCCTTTGCTCCTACTTAGGAATGTTGTCCAGGAAGACCCTTGATGGTGTTTCTATGAATTTATCCCTGTGATGGCACAGTGGTTGTAGCTGCACTGTCATATATCCTGAGCTCCCAGGCACAGCCACAGGGCATGTCCCAGCCTTGTGTAGCTCTGTACAAAAAGCCAGAGGCACTTGAGAACCATGTCCCTTGCACAATAGTTCTGTCAGGTTGTCAGATTTAGCATTGGAATCGTTCACCTGGGAGGGAGGTGGACACAGGTACATGGAGAGGCAGCTGCCTCCCTGCTATTGAGCTGTTAAAATGCCACAGAAACCATGCAGTTGTGGACATCCTTGGAGACTCTAATAACACCTCAGTCTGAGAGCATTAACATGTCTGATAGAAACTGCAGCTCTCACTTCCACAAGGAAAGTGTCAGCAGTGTGCTCCGTCCGTTGGGATTATTTATAGACTTGCCCATGCAAGCATGATAAAATTGGGGGGGTTTGTGCTTAGTCAGCCATGAATTTCTGTAGGTCTGAGCAAATACAGTCCTTATCTACTGCTGACTGTCCTTTAAGCACTTCTCTGGTCTATGGCTTTTCTTCTTAACCAAAGCCCTTTGAATGTGGTGTGACAGGCTGGCTGATGCAGAGTTTGTGCTTTGAGGCTGATGCTTTGTAGAGCTGAAGGTCATGGGCCACTGGGATGATGAAAAGATACTTAAACTGAAAGATCAGGTGCTTTTCAGAGCAAAACTAGCTGGTTGGCAGAACAGGGATGGTTGGAGTATAGTCAGCAGCTCCTTTTGAAGATTTGCAGCTGTGGGAATGCCTTGTCTTTTGAGCAACCCACTGTCACATGATGTTTATGCAACTGTGACATTCACAGAAACCCTCTGCAATCAGAAGGGTAACACAGGCAGCATGAGGGGCTTTGAGCAACAAAACCTGATGTAAAGCAGGTCTGCTGAGCATGGATAAACTCCTCCAAATTTGGCCAAGTGGTGGCATAATGTGCTAGGTTACCCTAAGGATCCAGGAACTGTAACAAGAACCCCTGTGGTGCAGGGCTGAGAAGCTGAAGTGTTGTGGTTTTTACTTCATGTTTCTAGCCAGGCGAATTAAAAAAGCTGCTCACAAAGCCTAGTGGACCTTGTCACAAGGCATAAGGATGGTCTTGCATCCTTAAAATGATGAATGAGGTAAAGAGATTTAATTTCTTCTGTCTCCCTTCCCTCCCCAAAAAAGCAGTGGAAGATTTAGGTTAGTGAATCAACAGAGAGGGGAATTAAATACTTTGAGAATCTTGAAGCTGGTTATTTTTTTTCTGCTGTCTTGGGAAATTGTGCTAATTTGCTAACAAGACATCTGCTGCTACTTGTGTTCGAATACTGCTTTAGCCGTTGGCACTGGTGCTCTGTGATTGTGTCACTCTGATGATGTTGGTCTGCAGAGAGAGGAGAGCAGGTTCTGCTGTGTGGGGAGGTGCCAGGGCAAAGGGACCATTGATGGAGGAGCAGCAGGAATTACTGGGAATGCTTTTCCAATGTATAGATAGAGAAAACTTCCTTTCCTCCATCTATAGGGGTTTGTCAGATCTTGGTGCATCCCCAGTTAAATTGGAAAAATTTTTGAAATTTTGTTTTTTCAAATGGAGCATCATGCTGGACTCTGGGCCCCTTCTCTGATTCTGCGCAGGATGTCCACTCTTGAAGTGAAGCACAGAAACCTGCAGAAAGACAGCTGAAGGCTGACAGTCCTCTTGGGGCAGAGAGTTCACAGCAGGAGCTGTAATGTCATCTGTAACTGCCCATTCCTGCTTCCTCTCAATTTAATGTCTTCCTGGCTTAATTTGCTGGTGCCCTGTCCATAACCTCACTTTTTCCCAGTGCAGTTTCTGTGTTGTGTGCTCTGGCTGTATCTCCTCCACTGTATTTGTGGTCATGTGGAACAAGTTTCACAAGTTTCTGGCTGCATAATGTTGATGTGCCAAAGGGATTTGCTTCCCGTGTATTGATATCTGTGTTGCAAGTGGTGGGGTCATGGGTTGTTTTTGTCTTTGGCACTCTTTTGTACCAGTTCTTTTGCTCATCTTAAATTTCTATTCTTTGTGAACACTGTTTTAATAATACCTACCTGCAGCACTTCTCAAAGTAATCATACTTTGGTGTCTGGTTATAGTTCTTAGGACTTAAAAAGCAGCAAAATTCCTTACAGCTGAAATGTTCCCTTTCAAGCAAATTGTTTATTGTGCCTCTTTTACTGTGCATTTCCCCCACATATGGCAGGTGATCCATATAGTCCCTTTTATCCTTTTTTTTCCCCCCTACTTTTCTTAAAAATTGAAAAGAGGGCTGGTATATTTCAGTGCAGTTGCACAACAGAGGAAGGTGTAACCAGCATCTCATCTGGCTTTCAGTGCTCAGAACATTGTGCAAAGCCCTAATGGGCTCTGTGTGACACACTCCTTTAACATCTGATTACCGGGGTTTGGTTGGTAACAAATGCACCCACATATTCCCATTGAATAGCACGTAAATCAATGCCACTGATAGTCTCTAAGAAAGTACTTAAAGCCTTATCCTGCCTGTAGGAGAGATGGAGCTTGGTATTTCATGGGAGAAGTTCTTTACTATGATGGTGGTGAGGCACTGGGACAGGTTGCCCAGAAAAGTTGTGGATGCCCCACCCCTGAAACTGTCCAAGGCCAGGTTGTATAGGACTTTGAGCAAGCTGGTCCTGTGGAAGGTGTCCCTGCCACGGTGGGAAGGTTGGAACTAGAGAGTCTGTAATGTCCCTTCCAACCCAAACCATTCTGTGATTCTATTTCAGCCTGCTGCTCTGAAGAAACTTCATGGGAATCATTTAAACCTGGTTTCACAGGGCAAGTGCAATTGCTGTTGCATCACTGCCAGTAGTTCAAGGTTGAGCTTGTCTGCAACCATGCTGGCCCTGAAGTGGTCCTGTATGGAGAGGGTGAAGGGATGAAGGGTAGGAATGTTTCATGAAGATCTGTAGTGCTTGGCAGGCTCATGAGTGCATTGGCTGGCACAGGGGTGCTAACTGACTACACAGCAGTAATAAGGTTAGTTTGAAGTAACCTAGCCTATAGCAAATGTAGACAGTTGGAGGAAGATTCTGAAAATGCTTCTTAGCCCTGTAATTCCTCATAATTTTTAGGAACTGGTTATCCTCTGCTTAATTGACTTCTACCTTGACTGGAAAGCATTGAGCATTTGGTGTTAGGTAATAACAGACTTAAGTGGAGAGAGGAAGCCCATCATGTGTCATTAGAAAGTGTGGCCAGACACTGCTTTCAGAAATTGCTTGTCCATCCCTCAAAAATCATGAGCTTATTTCACCCCCTCCTCCCACCCCAGATCTCATGTTTAAGCCAAATAGTTTGAACCCTTGAACTTTACTGATCACTTCCAATCATCTGAATTTGTCTATCAATATGAGAGTAATCAGTCAACCAGCTCTATGATCTGTACATCCTGTATATGCATATATAGAATCATGGAATAATTAAGGTCAGAAAAGACCTCCAAGATCACTGAGTCCAGCCTTTAACCTAAAGCTGACAGGTCCACCATGAAACCATGTCCCTTAGCAGCCCATCTACTTGTTTTTTTGAGTGCTTTCACAGGGACATGATTTCACCACTTCCCTGGGCATACTGTCCATCCAGACAGATGGTTGATTGAAAGTTTGCATAATTCTATCAAAAAGTGAGTTTGTAATAGACGTATTAGTCTTCTGGAGTCCTAGGTAGAGAACAAAGTTTAATATCTGAATGCAGCCTGTGTCTTTGTGGTGCAGGGATCTGTCACTGTACTGCAATGCTGTAGCCTATCATTCTATAGCGTGTCACCTTCTGTCCATCTGCCTTTCCAGCAGCTGCACAGTGATCTGTAATTGTTGCCTTTCCCTCACATATTTCTCTCTTTGCTGCCTGTCTTCCTTGTAGGCTCCTGACTCCTCTCCTGTGGTGAGGGACTCATGCCCAGCAGTGAGGGTGTTAACAAAGATTGTGTGTTGGTGACATTGATTTACTTGGGTGTTCTTTTGGGATCTAAAGGTCTGTCTCTTGTTATTTTCCTGGTGTCGAGGGTGTCAGAAGAACTAGTCCTTGAAGGGCTGTGATCTATTGGACTGCCCAGCAGATCCTGGGCAGCAGGAGTTTTTCCTCAGTGTCACAAACCTCTGCTCAGCTTGTTGCTCTTGGGAAATGCTTCAGGGCTCACAGAGTGTTTCCTAGAAAGTGTTTTAGAGGATCAGTTTTGCAGATTTGAAAACATAATGAGTGCCTTTGTGTGAGGCTTTCTCTGCTTCATTTTGGGGGATTGATATCTTGCTCATATTTTAAGGAAAGATAGATAAAAATAGAACTTCACCCCACAGAAACAAAATGTTTTTGGCTTGATTGCCACATGGATGGATTAATGATTTTCAGTCTTGTGCACTGAAAAGATTTATTTTTTTCCCTGTAAGATAAACCCTGTGACTGAGAGATGTGTGTTTTCCAAGAGTCAAAGTGAGTGATTGCATATACTCTACGTGCGAGCTGTGGTCAGTTGGATGAGACCCGTGGTTTTTCTCACGGTCACAGCTGATATCTGTTCTTGCATGTTGCAGTTTCAAAATTCAGTTCCTACAAAAACTTGTGCAACATGCTGTTCTCAGTACACAGAGCCAGTTTGCATTAGTAATAATTTAAAAAAAAAAAAAGAGGCTAATCAGGGAGTCAAGTGTTATATACAGATTGCTCACTGGAGATGACTAAGTGGCCTGATGATCCCTCTCCTCGGGGTCAGAGACTGGGAGCTCTGAATTGAGTCATTGCAGAAAATGGCAATATTACAAACAACACCTGGAGAGGAGGAGGGTACCTGTCGTAGAGTGCAATTCGAGTTTTCAAAAGCTTCTTGGTAATGGATAAGCTGAACTGTTTGCAGTTCAACAAAGGCAAATGCAGGATCCTGCACCCAGGGAAGAATAGCTCCAGGCACCAGCACAGGCTGAGGGAGACCTGCTGAGAAGCAGCTCTGCAGAGAAGAACCTGGGGGTCCTGTAAGGTGCACAACAAACTGTCCATGAGCCAGCAGTGCCCTTGTGGCCAAGAAGCCCAGTGGTATCCTGGGGTGTATTAGGAAAAGCATTGCCAGGAACCCAAGGGAGGTGATTTAGCCTCTCTTATCAACCCCAGTAAGGCTTCGTCAGCAGTGCTGTGTCCAGTCCTGAGCTCCTTGGTACAAAAGACGTGGAGCTCCTGGAGCAGGACTGGGGAGGGCTACAAAGATGATTAAGGAATTGGAACACCTCTCTTATGAGGACAGCTGGGAAAGCTGGGCCTGTTCAGCCTTGAGAAGAGATGACTGAGGGGACCTCAACAATACCTGTCTATCAGTATGTGTAGGGACTTCTCAAGAAAGACCCAAGCTCTTCTTGCTGGTGCCAAGCAATAGGACGAGAGGGAATGGGCAGAAACTGATGCACAAAGAGTTTCACCTGAACATGAGGAAGAACTTGTTCACTGTGTGAGTGACCATGCACAGGAACAGATTGCCCAGAGAGACTGAGGAGCCTCCCTCACTGGAGTTGTTCAAGAACTATCTGAATGCAATCCTATGCCATGTGCTTTGGGATGACCCTGCTTGAGCAGTGACGTTGGACTGGATGATCCACTGTGGTCCTCTCTAGCCTTGCTGATTGATTCTCTGATTCTATTCTTCACCAAATCTCTTACTATGTAAACTAGAGGGCAAAACTTAGTAGATCACCAGTTTAAAACAGGTGTTAGAATTGTTTTTGGGCAGAGACAGCTAATGGTTCAAGGAGGAGTTGAGCAAATTCATCAGCAGTAGAAGGATTCAGTGCTTAGTGATGTGCAAGGTGAAAAGCACTGCCTGTAAACATGGAATGTATTTCCTCTACTTGTACAGCTAAAGCTTGAAAGTTTATGGAACAGGAATTTCGAATGAAGGTGACATTGCCCAAGATGAATTAATTCACAGGCTTCAAGGAAAATTGGTATGGAAAACCTGTTGGAACTGACTCACATCTCAGCTGCCACTTCAGAAACGGGATCTTCATCCTGCATGCAGCCTGCTGTGCCATGGCCACATTTGTTGGGAATTGGCTGCATTGGATGCAGCCTCTGAGCTTGCTGTGGTGGAGAATGGTGGGTGCTGGGGTCTTGCCTGGCATCATGTGTCCCTGCTTATGGTGGAAAAGGAGCTGCCAGAGTGTTGTGTGTGAAAGTGGTATAAGGTAACCCGCTGCAGTTGGGGGCTCGTTGTGCTCTTGCTACCCTGTGCTGTGGGGTACACCCTGTGGAAGGACAATCTTTCCCCTTGCCTCTCAAACCTTGACACTGGCACCGTGGGGGAAACAGCAGAGCCTATTTTTCATCTCGCTGGGGTTATTTTGCTGTGTTGCAGCCCCCTGTTGCGCTCCCCCATGTGCTGCCTAGGCATGTGCAAGTGAGCTATGGGGTGAAGCTGGGGTGAATAGACCTGGGTCTGTTCTTGAATAGCTGCAGAAAATTCCTTTGGA
The DNA here is from genome assembly GCA_013399695.1 of Formicarius rufipectus. Taxonomy (NCBI): domain Eukaryota; kingdom Metazoa; phylum Chordata; class Aves; order Passeriformes; family Formicariidae; genus Formicarius; species Formicarius rufipectus. The sequence continues at coordinate 770,612 of VXAU01004247.1, read as the reverse complement.
GGTGTTATGTGTATGCAGAGGCTATTGCAGGCTTCCTGAGGGCTGTTACACCTTCCCTCCTTGATGAATCTATGGGGTTTTGTGCACTGGATTATTACAGGGTGCCCTTTTAGCCCCTTCTAACACGACACCATTTGCATTTGTTCTCCCTCTGGAGAACAGGAGGGAAAGAACAGTGAGATATTCAGGATCTTAAAACCCCTGCACTTAACAAATATGAAATGGGATCTCATGCCAACTGTGTGATTCGCGCTCTCCTTGCGTTGTGTGCAACTTTGGGGCTCTCCCCCTGCTCTCTTTTAGGTGATTAATTCCACCTCCTGCTAAATAAATTTACAATTAAAATGGGCTTATTTGTAACAGCCACTGAATTTCCAGTCTCTTTTTTTTTTTTTTTCAATATATAATTGAAAACACACCCAAACTCAAGTCTCCTGTAAGTATTAATTTTCATTTCCACAGAATGCTCTGTCTCCGGGGCAAGGAAGGAAATTCCAGAGGGTTAGTCAAGACAATCAGGGTTAATGTGCTCTTTGAAAAGTGTGGTGCAAGCAGGACCATTGCTTTCTCATCGAAAGGTCAGACCTGCTGTTGGGCCAGTGGTCTGGGTGCAGTAGGGAGAGGACATGAGTCTGGCCCAGCGTATGTTTTGCCCAGGATACACTAGGGGAGACCACGTGCAGCAACCATGGGAATGGTGATAGGAATTTTCAACAAAGCTGTGGATTGCTCTGGGGGAACATGTGCTCCTTGACAGAGGAACAAAGGACGTTTTCAGTTGTGTGTGGGATGCCTGACTGCATGGCATGAGGGATGTACATTCACAAGTGTAGGAAACACTTATGGGGCTGGTGGTTTTTGGTTGTGCCCCCTTGACGTTCACAAGAATAAGTGTAGACTGTGGCCTTACCACTTTGCTGATGTGAATCACCCAATGAACACTTATTTGCTGGTGACCAAGGGCATCTCAGTAGCCTGGATACTAGCAGGGTTGATTTTATGGCTCTTCATTGCATGGTGCACATGGGTTCATCTTGCTTTGGTGCTAAGGTGTCCAAAAAGCTCATCCATATACATTACAGACCCTTTGCCCTGCCAATGTGTTCTTGCAGTATTCTATGTATGTTCAGTGCCTTCTATCCCTCCATCCCCATCATGTCATTAAGATATGATCTCTCTACCTGGAGACCACACTGTCAGAACTGTTTTGAAGAGCACTAGGGCATTTTTAAAATAAAGCTTCAATAAATACCTTTAATGAAAAGAGCTCACTCTTCCTTTCCTTTAAGCTTGGGAGCCCAAATACAAATGTGGTTCTGTGAGTTGCTATAAAACATTCAAAGTGAGATGAACTTGTTGGTTTTCATACTCTTCAGTTAGTCGAATTTGTGTGGGTTTTTTTAAGCCTTGCTCTGTTTCCTGGCTGGCTCCCCTCGCCCCTTTGGAAACGGGCAGGAACACAGAGTTCTGCTCATGTGATAAGTTTCATGGTCATTCACACACGTTCCTTTCCTCCTCCCAGTCCCACTAGCTGAACTGCAGAGAAGTGCTAGGGCTTGTAAGGACATTTTCAGCCTGCCTGCAAGTATCCAAGCCAGCAGCTTGATCATCATTTCCTCCTGCCCTTTACCTCCTGTTAGCAATAAGAAGCGCTTTTGGTCAGTTTGCTAAATATTTTTCCATGATGAAAAGCTGCAGTAATATTTTGGCTGAGATTAAAATCCAAACTGCATTTACCCCATATCCCTCCATGGTAGGGGGTAGCAGTATTGTGAAAATACTCTGCCTTAACAGCAACACAAAGTTGTTTTGGGAAGTTCTGTAACAATTTGGGGAAGATATCCAGTGGTGCTAATACCTACCTGTACGACCTCCACTGCTTCCACATCCTGTGGACAAAGAGTGATTTTAGTGAATGGGAAATTGCTTGGAGCTGTACTCCAATGAAATCTGCCTAAGATATTTTCTTTTGGACATGACTGTAGACCCAGGGCTCAGCTAAGCTGTTGCTCATGGGAACATTGCTTTGTTGTTCCCTTGATCTTAAATGTCATCTTCATGGAATCACAGAATTGTTTGGGTGTGGAAGTGGGACAACATGTGAGGCTGATCAGGAATAAACTTTTATTTGAAAGGAAGAGTTAGAAGGTAAGGTAAAGCAGCTGACTTTGTATTCAGCAGGGTCATGTGCAAAATCTGCTTTCCTGTACCTTTCCTGAAAGTGACAATGCTATTGATACGACTGGTAAAGCTGGTTTTATGCAGTGTGTTGTGAGGCTGGTCTGGTGGCTCAATAATTAATAATCTAATTTAGAAACACTCTGTCTTTTGGAGAATTGGAAAGGAGGGAAGAGAGTGGCAGGTTGGGCACATGTTTATTGCCATGGTCTTCAAATTAAAAAAACTCATAATAGAGCCAGACACTGGTCTCTTGACCCCAAGTGTTGTCTTATGTACAAAGATAAAATTAGACTGTTTCTCTATGAAAATGCAAATGGAAACATTGACACTGCTAATCTCTGAAAACAAAAATCATTTCTCTATGCTTGCTTTTCCTTGAAATGCTCCAGGCTGCCTGCACTGACAGCATGTTGTCTGCATGAGATCTTGAGCATAGCTTTGGCAAAAAAAGGGTATAAATCAAGAGCTTGTACAATTATGAAAATTAGTAATTTTATTTCTTTTTATTACTCCAAAATATGTAAACAGTAGTATGAAAATTGATTTGGTTTCTTCCCCTGAGTCCAATGATCACTTCCAGGCGGGTTTTTCATTTGTAAATGAAAGGTTGAAGTCTTGCTGGTAGCAAAGGAAAGGATAGACCAGCACACAGCCATTGAGAAACACGGGCTGGGAGAGGGGACCTCTGGTGATAGAATCAGAGAATGGTTTGGGTTGGAAGGAACCTTAAAGATCACCTAGCTCCAACCCCTCAACTAGATTGTGTAGTTAAACCTCCTGCCCAGGTCTCAAAGCATCAGCATTGAATTTGTCAGGGTAGAACTGACTGCATAGATGGGTCTGTTACCAACAGCAAGTACAAAGTAGCTGAACAGTGATGATATTGATTTTTTTTTTCCCCCAAATTCAGTGGTCTGAACATGAGATAGTTTGTTTGCTATGAGGGCCATTAATGTGGATGTGTGTGAATGTGGCTGCAGTTTTGGCAGTTTATGGTTCTCTAATCCCGCACTCCTCACTTTTAGCCTGTGTCCATTGAGATGGTTGTGCTTTTTCTCTAACAGCACTGAGATCTAACCCTCTCTAACATGAGCACCTTGTGATGTCCCTTGGGAGAAAATGCTGTGCCATCAAGACAGCGGCTATAAATTAGGAAAAAGAAAACGTGTGTATCAGTTCAGTCCCTGCACAGCACAGAAAAACTCCATTTTGTGGTGTCAGAGCAGTGGCTCCAGGCAAGGTAATTATAGCAGGGTTATTATTTTTTTCCTACCTTAGCAAAAACAGATTTGATTAGGAGTCTGGGGTATTGCTTTTGACAATGGTGAATAGTAGAACTTTGTGTAATGGCCTAAAAGGAATAGCGCCAATCAATCTAACAAAATATATATTTATATAGCATGCCAAAAAGCGATTATGTCTAATACTGAACTTTTTGTGTAAAAAAAAAAAAATAAATTCCACATTAGAAAAAGACTAGTTCTACTTTATGAAGTTGTCATTTATATAGAGCCAGGCCAGGAAACTAGGCTGTGAGTAGGGTCAAATTAAACAGGACAAAAAAATGAAGGAGAAATGCAGTTAGTGCCCTTGTTCTGGTTCCCTTTGTCCTGGAGAATCCAGCCCACTTTTTGGATGCATCTTCTTTAAAAGCCTTTGTTCTCACGACTGCAGCCAGGTCTTTGTAGACCAGTGTTAACAAATCTGACACAGACCTTTTAAAAGGCTTATTTGTGTTTGGTCAGTCTATAGGTTTATTCTGTTCAGATTCCAACTGTGCAAATCTTGCTGTGGAAAAAGCCCTCCCTGTGAGAAGTGACATTCACTACCATGAGAGTTCTCTTCTGAAACCCCGTTCAGCTGATTAGCGGAAACAATTCCCTTTCCCCCCAAATACTGAAAACTGAGCCAGATAACCCAAACCCCACCACTCAGGCAGGACTGTAAGCCTTAGAGTGGAGATTTAACAAACTTTTCTAAGAGCTTGATAGCTGAATTCTGCAAAAACTATGATTCCTCTTTATGTGCTGGGGGTATAGACCAAGAGCAGTTTGAGCTGGAGCCACCTCACAAACCTGGTATGCTGGTCAAGGAGGAACATGTTTATGTGTCATACCTAAAATACAAAATATACTTTGGAAACGCTGTGTATTTCCACCATCCCACCCTGGTTTTGTCATTTGGAAGCTGTAAAACAGGCAGAGTTATATTGAAGCAGCTGCATCTTTTGTTTTTTTGTTTTTTTTTTTCTCTCCTAACTGATACGGTTGAAGTAAGGAAAAAAAAAAAAAAGAAAAATTTCAAATTGTCCTGAACAGCTCACAAGGACTGGGGTTTGAGGAGAGGCTTGGGGAGAGGGTCCCAGAGCTGGATCCAGCAAGTCTTGACAGGGATGTGTGGCAATGAGCGAGGGACAGCTGTGTGTCTCCGTGTTTCACCATCCCCCACAGCTGCAGCTGTTAAAGGAGGAAATGATCTGGGGTCGGCAGAAAGGGCTGGATAGATTAAATAAACCCCTCCTGCCCCTGCTCTTGCTTGCTCAGTAAAAAATACTTGTGGCCATTTGTTATCCCCCTGTTGCATGCCTCCCTGTGGGGTGTTAAAATGCAGCCCAGAAAGCCAAGTGCATCCTGGGCTGCATCCAAAGAAGTGTGACCAGCAGGTTGAGGGAAGTGATTCTCCCCATCTCTTTCTTGTGAGACCTCACCTGGAGTGTGGAGATCCACAGCATAATAAAGATGTGGACCTGGTGGAGCAAGTTCAGAGGAGGGACTTGGAGATGCTCACAGCGTTGAGGCACCTTTGTTATAGAGACAGGTTAAGGGAGCTGAGGCTGCTCAGCCTGGAGGAGAGAAGGCTCCAGGGAGACCTCATTGAGGCCTTTCAGTACTGAAATGGGGCTTATTAAAAAAATAAAAATGGGAGAGTGACTTTTTACCATGGGCAAATAGTGATAGGGCAAGGGGCAATGGCTTTAAACAGAAAGAGGAGAGATTTAGGTTAGATGTTAGGAGGAAATTCTTCATCCAGAGAGCAGTGAGGCACTAGATCAGATTATCTAGAGAAGTTGTGGATGCCCTGTCCCTCAAAGTGTTCAAAGACAAATTGGATGAAGCTTGGAGCAACCTGGTCTAGTGGAAGGTGTCCCTGCTCATGGCAGGGGGGGTTGGAACTGGATGATCTTTAAGGCCCCTTCCAACCGATTATGTCCTATGATTCCACAATTATTTGAGCCATCTATGGCATTGCTTAATTACCTGTGTGATCCAACTGATGGTGACAGTATGGCCAGGATCTGTCCTTCCACGTGAGAAAGGGGTAATTTTGTCCCTTTAACCTCTTTGCACCACCCCTCCTGTTTTCTGGGAGATCTTGGCATCTGCAGACTCAGAAACTCAGTGCAGTTTCAAGAGCCTCCTGTACCCAGGGGGTATTTTGCTGGAGTAATCACTAGGCTTATGTTATTATTTTAAACTTGTGTGAAAAAAGTGCATGGGAAAGGTGGAAGACTACTCACCTTAAAAGGGAATAAGGGTAATGCAAGAAGAAGGGAGACCCTTTACCATCAGCTTTCCCATTCTGCCCTACACTGACTGAAGAGAAATGCAAGGTAGTGAACTGGACTAAAATTAAACTACTGATGCCTAAAGGTTTGGTGTGTATGTCATAGATCTTTAGCGTTTTAGAATTGTAGGGTTTCTTGCTCACATACTAAGTGGTGTTAGGATTCACTAAAGTAATTTTCTCACATATTCTTAAGCTTTTTGAAGGTCGTGGTGTTTTGCAGAGACACCTGCAAGATAACTTGAAGGCAAAACAAAAGAAGAGTCCAGAACCCTTGGAGCTGCTCCAAGGGGGCAACACTTAGGACCCTGGGGGTGGGACACCAAGGGAAATGGGAATCATGGTTGGTTATAGATATCTTATATGTTAATTATTGGAAGATTATAAAAACTGTAACACCACTGGGGGAGGCACATAGGCCTTGCAGTGTTGTGCATCTCTGTGGAAGCTCACAATAAAGGTTTTTATCTATCTATTGTTCTCCATTAATGACTCTGAGTGCCTATTTTCCAGGATCAGCACATTGGTCTGTTCACTCTTTTATCACAAGACTGATAATAATATTTAGCAAAATTTTTTAAAGCCATTTTTTTTAGTAAGGGAAAATTGAGCCTTGACTAAAAGAAAATGACAAGTAAATTGTTAAAGACACTATTTCCACCTTTCAAAAAAAACCACCCAAATTGCTGAAAAGAAACTATATGGACTTTGAGGGTTGGTGACTTCTTTATGAAGCAGGGTGATTGGGAAATACTCTTCTTCAGTTGACACTGTTGGTAAAAATAATTTTGCTCTTAGTGTATGATTCTGGTGAGTGCTGTTATGCTGTGTTCTTGAAACCAAAACACAGAATAGGCCCACATTCCTCTGGGTCTGGACCCTCCCTCAGTCCAAGTCAAAATAGTGACAGCCTCATCACTCCCTGAACAACACTTCAACTTTTCCTTTGGAAGAGCATTCCTCAGCGAGAGCTTCCAACAGTGCTTTTCATACTGGTGGATTTTTCCTTTCCCTGTCCAGTCTGCTGGATTTTCTCTCCGTATGGGCAACCGAGTTGCTCTTGTTACTCCGTTTTTGTCTCCATGCTGAACCAAACCATCCTCTCTGCCACAGGAGTTGGTGGGTTTGGAGAAGGTTGCATAGAGATCGTGATCTGTGACTCTACTTCTCCACCTTAGGCTGAGACCTCTTCCATGAACTGATTTGGTACTTCATGTCACCTTTATGATTTCCCCAGGATCCTGACTATGCTCCAGACAGTGAGATACATGTTGGCATAACTTTCTTCTCACTGGGCTTGTCATCATCCTGCTAAAATCCCAGCTGGGCCAGCAAGGGATGGAGTATAGACCATGTGTCCAAACTATGTTTTTTCTAGAAACCAGTCTGTGAAAATTGGTCCAGAAATTGTCTTCTCCAAAGTGCCACTGCTCCTGTCTTTCACCTCTGTGAAGCTCTCCTTGTTTTTTCAACTCATCAGATTATTTGGTCCATCTTCCTGATGCTTCAGGTGTGTTTTGTGTGCAGCTGAAAGGACCACCTTGAGCTTTGCAGGTCTGGAGCCAGGGAGAGCAACACTGATCAGCTGGAAATTACTCTGGTGTAGCCAAGGCCAGGACTTGGGCTCCGTGTGTCACTTGGATTGACTTGGCTTCATTCACCTCTTGGCCACTTTCTGAGCACATTTGTCACAGTGGATGTTAGAAACAATTCCCCCCAAATGTCACTAGTGCAGGAGCCTGTAAAACGGATGTAATATTTCTCTCATATTTTTGTTCCAGCCTTCAATGTAACTTGTGTTCCTTTGCTATTTTCCCCTTTGATACTGTAGTAATATATTGGATTTTGTCTCTGCCACAGCATAGGACTAGTAGTGGGATCTAAAACTATACATGGCCTTTACCTTGTTTTCTGTTGGCAACTGCTTTTAAGGTTTGACTGGCTCCAAGCACTTTGCTGATGGTTTCCTGTAGGAGAAAAATGTGAGGTTTTAGCAAATTAATTCCAATGCAAAGAATCCATAGGAACCCGGAGTCAGACACAGACATTCTTTTTGAGGTCTATGGAAAATACAGATATCCTTTTTTTCCAGTTCTCAGCGTGCTTCTGAGTTCTCAGGGTGTCCATGTGCCAGCATCACCCTAAGGAAAGGTGGGCAATTTAGAAATCAACAGATAAGCATTCTCATGGGAATCCTACAGGTTTAACTACATCATCAGCTTCTTACTGGAACACAGTTGGCTTCCAGTTTGGATTCAGCAGATAAATCCCTCTAGTAAGGAAAAGTCAGAGGTCTGAGCAACCATGAGACCTCATCTGAACCATTCCAAAGCCATAGGTGAAGTTTCTGATAGGCCTTTTTTCTTTTTGTGATGTAATCTAGCAGCCACAGGTTACAAAAAACTATACCAAAACCTCCTTCCCTCTGAAACAAAGGTCAGAAGATTGGCTGTATCAAATCCCTGGATCGACAATTCCTCCTTTTCTGTCATCCTTGCTCAGTCCCTCAGACCAGCAGGTGAGTGAATGGCTCCCAAGACCAAGACTTCTCCATAAGGGTTCATTAGAGCCTTCCTGGCCTCAGGCTTCCTTGGAAAATGAGCATATCCATGTCCCCAAGTACACAGCCCTGTGTGCCCACAGTTTGATTTTTTTTTTTTTTTCCTTTATTGAGTCCCTGGTGACATCTGGGCAAAGAATTCAGTCTTTGGCTGTGGCTGACAAACAGATTACTGGATTATTTGTATGGAAGAGAGCAATTCCAATTAAGCTAACAAACCATACCTCTTGTCTTTTGTGAGGAAACTTCTCAGGGAAATGTATTGATTTCCAATTTATGCCATGTTTTAAATGGATTCACAGAGTAAACTCAAGAAATAAGGGGGGTATAAAATTAACAGTTGCAGCATATTTTCCTCTAAAGTGTCATGTGAAATGCATGAAGGGCACTGGAAGTGGAGAATCTAAAAGAGACTTCTCTTGGCTGTGGTTGCTACATGCTCCATGGCTCTCCTTCCTGCTCCTTGTGCCCACAGAGATAAAGATTGAGGATGTGGAGGTGAAACGCAGCAGTTGTTGCACCCTTGTTTCCCATCCTGATGCAGGAACTGAACCTCAAACCTTTCACTGCACAAGCAAATGCTACAGCACCCTTGCTATAGTGGTGGATGCCTTCTCCTTTGAAAGAAGACCTGAGACTCTGAGCTTGGGATGAAATCACTGCAGAGGTAATTTAGTACCTAAACTTGAGGAAGGACCGGGACTGCAGCTGTGCCCAGAAATAGCAGATTCCTACTGGCACTAAATGATCTGTTTCTCTCCCCCAGCTTCAGGGAATCTCTTCCCTCCCTGGCTTAGAGCCCCTGAGTGAGCTGGTTGTGGCAAGTGGCTGTGGAATATCTAATAGTGATGGTTTGAATTTCATCTGCTGTCCATGGAGAGCAAAATGCCAGTTGCATGATTTCCCAGACCACTGAAATCAAATCTCCAGAGGTCTCTGTCCAGATGTTCTTCAGCCTGGAAACACCTCTGCTGGGAGGAGTGAGAGGTGGGACTAAGACTGTGTAAAACGCGTTGGATACAGTGGGGTGAATCCCAGCTCATTTCATGGCTTGGAGCCTGCTCTTGGAACTGAGCAAGGGCTGTAACTCTGAAACTGCTGTTCCAGAAGCACAATTCATACCAGTCTGGGCTTGTGGCACAAAAATCAGTGACATTGATTCTTTTAGCGGAGGGCAGCAAGGGCAGAGCAAGTAGGTACATGTGTGTGTGCGCACATGCATTTATGCTCATGTTTTTCCAACCCAAAAATGAATGAACAGCAAATGCTGTCAATCTGAGAGGTTGTTGTTAGCACACATCGTGATCTGCAAGTGCTCCCACTGTTGGTGACAGCCAACATGTTAAAGTAAATGCGATCCTCCTAAAACCTGCTCTCTGTGGCTCTCTATCTTCCTCTCCTCCATGCTCCAAGACACACACCAGTGGCTCAGCATCAGGTTTTGCACCAGGGCTGAAGGATGGCAGAAGAGGTGAAGGTCAGCAGCCCAGAGGAGTAAAACAGGAGGCTGACTGGGGGGTGGGGTGGAGTAAACTTCTAAATTAGAGACATTTGCAAACAATTTCCTTAGCACTCCGCAGTGTGGCAGATGGGAGGGGGTTCCTGGTTGCTGTACTCCACCCACCAAACACCTGCTGAGCTCTTCAGAGGTCATGAGGACTGGAACTTCCTTTACCACAAACTCAGACTGAAGGAGCTGCTGGGCTTGGGGGACTGACAATGAAGGCAGTGTCACTGATGCCAGTAAACTTGCCAGATTCAGCAGAAAAGCTTATTAGAACCTTATCTTAAACAAAGCTGCAGTTTAGTGATCTGAAATCATTAATCAAGCTAATTGCAGCTCATATTTATTGCCCTGTAGCTGCTGTGTAGCCACGAACAGCTGAACACACTGAACTTATCAGCTGAGTAATTGTCTCTGATAAATGAATTGCCTTCAAAAGAAAATAAGTGATGCCAGCAATCCATCATCAAAATGTCTGCAGGAACCCACTGGATGTCTTGAATTCATGCAGGCACAATCCTACTTGGTGTTAAATAAAGAGTGAGAGCACATTCCTAGAAGGCCCTAAATCCTGCACTTATAACCTGAGGTCAGGGGGATTTTGGTGCATACGATGAATTCCCTCATAGAAAGAGCAAATATATTTATGCTTGTATATCTGACAGTCTCCTGCTTTCTTTATTGTTTTTCTCACCACAACTTCAGTCCCATAGAGTGAAGGGACTAAAGGTTTGGCCACACTGAGCAAACTCAGAGGACAAGAGCCCTGTATTTAGAGAGGTGATGGCACAGCTTTCCCAGCTCTCCCTCTTTCTTCACGGTGATTTCTTGTGGATGTTCAATTCATCCTCAGAATTACCCTGGAAAGTAATGGTTATTTTGCAATTGTAAATTCCGGGTCTCACTATGATTGTACTATTACCTGAGTAACAAGACATGATCCTGCAGGCAAATCTTAGGGAAGGATAGAAATAGGACTTGGAGAAATGGAAGAAAAAGGTGATTCTGTCGCCCCCTAAGACAAGGGAGTCCAAATCTCAGCAAGTCTCCATCCCTGTCCCATAAAACTGCAGCAGGGCTCATAGCAACACTGCTAGTAGGAAAAAGAGTGGGGGCTGGGTGTTTTTGCATCTCAAGTGGCCACATGGACCGCGTGTGTGAGAACAGAAATAGTTGGAAAAAGAAGGCACACATACCTGCCTGCAAAGAAAAGCCTGTTTGTGCTGCGAGCACACTGGAGGAAATTGTTGAAGAACAGTTCATCCATGTAAAAATACAGCCGACATGAGGCTGCCAAGGCTAGTTAGGGCTGAGCAGATTGGTTGTCTAAATGCAGGTCAGACAAATTATTGGTGCCTGGGGGCAGCTTTCATTTATGCACAGCATTTTTTCTCCCATAATTTATAAAATTTACGGACAGCAGGATACAGGCAAATGGCTCATTGGGGTCCCAGTTGCTCCTTCCTCTTTCAAATTCCTTGGCCTCCTTGTGGAAATGCCCTTGCTATCGCTATGTTTATCTTTAGACTTGGAGCAGTTCCTCTTGCAGATTCTGGACTGCACTGGAGGAAGAGAAGTCCTCTTTTGCAGGAGAATTCACCTTTATATTCCCTTTTTTGACTCTTTGGTAAATGGGAGAACAAATGGGAACTTGTTCTGGTGGGTTTTATGGCTTTAGTTAGCAAGAATATGTCATAAATTTGTCAGACTGTTTTGAAGTGATGTTTCAGTGATCTGTTCTGATTACCCAGATAACACAATAGTCATTTCTGCAACAAGCCCCTAACTCCTGCTAGCTCAGTAGCTTCTTCAAATATGGCCATAATGTGAGATCTTCAAAAGGCAGCAAGCCCCTCAAAATGTCCATGAAGCCCATTTCAAACAAATGTACCAAGTTTCAAGATTAAGAATCAGTATTTTTCTTGCCATTCTAATTGTAAGGCAGCTCAAATAAAAGGAAAAGCTGTGCTGTCACACTTCTACTTGCTTATTTTCTATTTTATAGAGAAAAATGGTTTACAGCCATGGGTTAAAAGTCAGGACTCTTGGGTTCTTTTCCCAACTTAGCTACTGACTCATATTACATTTGGCAAGTCATTTAACATCTTTGCTTGGCTTTCTCTTCCATAAGAGAGATGTAATAATACTTCAGTCACTTGATTAACCAAACATTGTAAGGCACTTTGAGATCTTTGGATGAAATTGTTCTAAATGGTGTTAGAATGTTGAGATGGTTGAAACAAGATAGCAAAGTACAGAATTTACCAGCTGGTGTGGCAAAAGAATCTGCCACACAGTGAAGGAACTGAAGATGCTTGGGAGGAAGGAGCCTAAAATGTCCACGTGTGTGGACAAGGAATTCTTGCCTTGATACATGGAGACTGTCATGTTTTTGGAGGTCGGGGGAAAATATTTTTTTGAATAGAGGGCAGCTTGGAATAGTAGTGATGAGCTGCAATCCCTTCAACTTGGATTCAACAGCAAGAGGAATTCATTCAGTACTGCAAGAATAGGGCAAATGTGCGTGCTTTGACTGTTAACTTTGCAAAGAAGTCTTTGGAATGAACCGCCATCTTATTCCATTTTTTCAACTCTCCTGAAGTGGGAGGAGCAGCTTACACATAACCAACAGCTCCCTGTTCCCACTGGGAGCCTGGGTGGCTTCAGTGCATCCTGCCAACAAGGGTGCTGGGGCTCCTGTGACATTCACTGCTAGGCCATAAAACATCCCCACTGTGTTTCATTAGTCAGCAGGACAGCAAAGTTAACAAATGGGCTGTATCACCTCAGCTTCTCTGCCTGTGGGTGATAGATTGCAGATGTAGGCACTCTTCCCAAGACACACCCGTATGCAGCACGAGGCACTCCAAAGTTAACATGATTTCAAAGAAGTGACCCATGCTGTGCTGCTCCCCAGTATCCATATTGCCTTGGACTGTAAAGAAGAGGCCATGGGGTCTTTTAGCCCTGATTATGTGCTAATGAGAGGTCCCACCATCCCCAGGCAGGACCAGGCCCTACCAGATGGGCACAAGGGAAAGCCAAGTGCGTGCCTCCTATGCCTTAGTTTTTAATTTCGACAAGCAATCTGGCTTGCAGCAAGGAGGGAGTGAAACAACCAGGAGGGAGTAGCAGGGAGAGGAGTAGGAACTGTGAGGCATGTGGTTTCACAGGCTTGCTGGGTGCACAGCCACGGGGTGTTGAAATGTTTAAAGGGATTCAAGATAAATAAATCTCGCCCAGCTCCATCTCAGCGATGCCTGTTCGCGTAACTCAGTGTTGGAGCAGAAAGTAACCCTCTCTTTATTATAGAGTGTGACTCAGAACGGGTTAATCCATCACTCACTTGCCCCCCTTGCCCTCACCCTGCGCCCTCTGGGATAACTTCTAATCAGTGCCTGGGTCCAGACATCGTCTCAGCAGCTGGGCCATGACGCCACGACCCCTCCACCCCCTGCCAAATGCAAACCCCATCCATGCTTTAGTGACTCGAGGAGCCAGCCCCAACCTCTGCCCACCAGCCCTGCACCCAGATGGGGCTCTGCTTGGCTGCTGCTCAGCCCTGGGACTGTTGGCTAACCTGCCCTATTACTTTTGCTGATGTCCACCAGCAATGAGGGATCTGCAGCCTGACCCAGTGCCCCATGGCTGGTGAGTTATCTCCATTTTAGTAGTTGGACACACTTGGTGCTGGCAGCAAGAGGAGGAGTGGGGGGTGACTTATTTTCCCACTCCACACTCCTTTTGGCAATATCAAATGACTCATAAGCACAGCCGTGTATTCTATACTAGTTTCAAGGCAGAACTGCCTCTTTGGTAATTATTTCTCCAGAATTTGCCCATTTTTCTGTAAAACTGATGTGGTTCTTCCTTCATAACCCCCAAAATGCCATTGCTTTCTGTGAGATGCCCAGCCTGGGTTGGAGGAGAATGATATATATATAGCAGGGAGGGACTTTTATGAACAAAGATGTGTAAGAAAGCAGAGGAGCAGGGATGTAACAAGGAGCCAGTGATTTTACAACAGTTTTCCATCTTGCCTTCTTGACTCCTTCCTTTGGACAGTGGATGGGAAAGAAGGTATAGCTTTATTAGCTGTAACTTGTTAAAGCAGCAAGAAGCACAAAAGATGGGCCACTTGGGCTCTGTAAATGTTGTTATGAGTAAAGTAATGAATGTAAAGCATGTATTTCTGGAAGCAAAGGGGATACATTCTCCCCCTTCTGCAACGTGCTCTCAAAGGCTCATTGAGTGCATCTCCCAAAAATATCATGGGTCACAATGGAGACAATATGAGTCTAACAAATTTTCCTCCTCTGACTGAGGAAAGAGCATCCTGGCCCCTTTCTTGAATGTTCCCTCTGAGTCTTTCCCATTATTTAGGAAGAAATTCAGCAGAAACTTCCAATCCCTACTTCAGGTTGCCACCAAATAGTCCTCATCTATTTTCTAATTATCTGGTTCAGCTTTGAACCAGCCATGTCCTCCAGATCAACAAGTCTGTGGTGGATCAGATGTGCATCACTTGCCTCTTCATGGTAATACTCTCTCTGCCTTAGGAGAGGGATACATTTCTCCACCGTTCACATACCCACTGCTCCAGTCCATCACCCCAATGTGCTGCAAAGTGTTTTCCTGCATCATGTGTAGGACTGGCCTGTCCTCCCTTGGAATTAAACCTCTGTGCTTTTGAATCATTAGTCACCTCTGGGTCCTTCCCTCCCCTCATTCTGAATGCCATGACATGAGTCATTCCTCAGTGTTCTTGGCAGACAGACCCCTGAGGAGCAACAATTCAGTCCACATTACTGCCGAGCATATCATATGATTGAAACTGTGTTGAGAGATTCTCTGCAAGGCGAAAAAGGACAAACAGTCTTTCCCAGTGGATGCTCATCTTCATTAGTGTCTTCCCTTCATGGATGGTGTGATGGCAGGGCTGGACTTCTTCCAGCACCCATGCCAGTTGGATGTGGGCTTTAGTGGGAACACCTGAAGTGTTTTTCTCCTTTGCCCCACTGGGAAATTGTCCCAGCAGAAGATCTTCTCTCTCTGCACAATACTTGGCAAAGCCACAGACCTTTCTTAGTCTGAGCTTAGTGATGGACTTGGCTCCTGTGGAATTGTGCTGGACTGTAACCCCATAGTGCATATCCATAGTCCTACATTTACCACATGGAGGTGTCAGTTTACCCACTGCCAAGGCCAGGTGGAGAATAACCTTTCTCAAACAGTGGGTTTTCGTCAGGTGTGTCATGGTGCACCCACAGCATTGTTTGGTTTGGGCTCACAGTGCTGTGAACCTGAAGTGGAAGAGGGTGGTGGATCAGCTGAGGGCCTCACATCTGGCACAGCCCTCCCTTGGCATTGTGTGATAGTGTCACCCTAAAAGTGTTTGAGAGCCTATGCAACCACTAGCCAGACATTTCCATTTACAGCATATTTATTAGTAAAAACCCTGGGATGGTCTGGTGTGTTACTAACCTGAAAAAAACAAAAGCCAGATTGGCTGAAGGGTGGTCACTCATGGTGGCAACTGAGTGGCTTCTCACATGCAGAAGCCACAGAGGTCCTGGAGGTTTCATGGCATGATATCTCTTACTTTTACTTTCTTTTTTTTTCTTTTTTTTTTTCTTTTGTTTCTTTTTTTTTTTATTGCTGGATTATGTTCCCTAAAAGAGAATGATGTAGCCTGTACACACTGGCTGGTGTACAAGCATCTAAATACATATGTGAGTTCCTCCTTACATTTAAATTTTGTGCATAAAGTAAAAAAAATCTGCACAACAGGCAAGTAAAACAAATTTTAAGTGACACTTCTCAGCAGGGAAGGAGGGAGGAGGAGATGTCCCAGCCCAGGGCTGATCCATGTGCTGTAGCTCAGGAGAGGGGTTGGGGCAGATGTGTTTGTGCTGGTGCTGGAGGGGTTTGCACTGTGCAGGGAAGGCAAAGCCCTCTGGTTGACACCCATGGTGTTGGATCAGGGGACCGAGGAGGAAGGAATTCAAGGCATGGTGTGGGACATGTCTGCTGCCATACACTTAGTGACCTCACTGAGCCCAAACTGTTGTTTTCTGTGTTATGTCTGTTTACAGCACCTTAGGGCTTGACATGGTGTCCAAGAGGGATTTATAACCATTCGTGAAGAATATACTTAGGAGTTATTTTTTCAAATTTCAATTCAACCTCAGTTAAAAGAACAGGTAAATTTGGTGGGGAAAGTTCCCCCAAAAAATTTTACACAGGTTCAGGGTTTGTAATGAAGCCCCTTAACCAGTGCCACACGCTAGGAGTCATGCTCCTTGCCTCAGTGGAGTTGGTGAAATAATTATAACACACATTTTTTAACCAAAGGCCTGTAACCTTACGTGCTAGGAGGAGTTCTGTTTCTTTTGAAGGGAAGTTCACAGACAATGAGAACCACTTGGTGTCTGATGTCCAGCCAAAGTATCTCTCAACGGGATCATTGCTTATGTTTGTAAATTAAATGTGCAAGATGTAGAAGGGTTAGTGGTCTGCTCTCCATCTGACCTCTCATGGGCATTATGTCAGTGTTAACTGCAAATAACTTTTGTCCCATGAGCAGAGTTTACATTTTTGTTTGGTCCTACAGTAATATTATTTTAAGAACTATCTCAGCTTTCTTGCACTTTCTCTTGTTGTTCACACAGATCACATCCAGGTTGGTTTTTGGAAGCTGAATTTTTTTTAAGATAAGGAGGTTTATTTTGGCTTAATCTCTGTCCCCACTTATCACTTGGTGTGAATGAAGAGTGTTGTTTCTGAAGTGAGACAAACATTTCAGGAACGACATGACCATTGTGTCTTCAGTTGCCTTTTCTTTTCACACTTGGGTGTTTTTGTTTCTCCACCAAGGCAAAGTAACTATTTCTCACATAAATCAACAGATGTAATGCACCCAGGGGAGCTGAAAAAAACCAGGGCTGTGTCCTCTAGCCCTGGATCAGACAAAATTCTGTCTGGTATCAATGGCAATTGGATGACATGAAAGGATCAGGCATCTAGTGAGGCAAAAAACACTCCAGAAAAAATTAAGTCAATGAACCTCCAGGTTAGAGATGTCTGAAGACTGGCAGCAAACAAATACGGTACCTGTCATTAAGAAGACCATGAAAACAGGTCTTGGCATCATCTGTGTTTTTAACTTCTTGCCTCTTTGGGGAAGTGTCCAGACTTCACTGTCTGTTCAAGGAGTTTGTGCAACAACATTTGACAGCAAAGTCTCCAATGGCCAGCAGACAACATGGGCACTTTAAAAACAGATCATGCCAAAAAACGTACAATTGCCTTCCTGATTTAGTAGATGCAGTGAGTCTAGTGCAGTCGTGGCGTATTTGGGATTCAGCAGGGTATTCGATATTGCACTGTGCTAGAAACTGGATAAAAATACTGAGTGTTAAAAATACACTTGCTCAGACTATATATTATCCAGAGCAGAGAGCTGTTGCTCCTCATGAGCTCCCCAGGGCACAGCAGGGTGCCAAGGAGGTCAGTAGTGGAGTTGACTCTTATTTCATGTCTCCAAGACCAGGCCAGTTCCAGGTCATCTGGGGACTCTCTCCTCCTTTTGGTCTCAGAGGGCACCAGGGAGATTCATGGGCTGTGGGACATCTGCAATGCTTCCAGCAAGAGTCAGCTACCGTGTCCTCCAGCCATGGGATTGTTGAGAGCAGGGGATAGAGAATGGAGATTCACGAGGGATGTGAGATGAGGGTCTCATGGCACAAACTCACCTGTCAGGAAAATGCTGGAGTGCTGCAGGTGATAAGCAGCAAAAGGGCAAAGGGAGGGATGGATCGAAAACTCCAGCCACAATCAGAGCAGAGAATGGAGACGGGGTGGGATGGGATAGCCCTCTAGGAAGGGAGAGTGAGGACATGGGCCATGGGATCCTGTAAAATGCACTGAGGGTGGGTGAGTGTGTTCATCAGCACAGAGGACCTGGCACAAAACCTTAATTTAATTTTCAGCTTGTGATGCCAAAAGTGGAGGACAGAGCCAGATTACAGAGGAGAGGAGTAAACCTGAGGTAGCAATGAATAAACAGCAACCCATAAGCAGATCCAGGATTAAAAAAAAATGAGTTCAAAGTAAGTTTGAAAGTTATAGTAAATAACAAAATAAATACAAGTTCAGATTGCTGTTTGCAGAAGCCTACAGCCCTGAAAGACCCTGTAGTGAATATCTGAATCAGTGTTAGCCTGTACAATCTAAGAAATATAGGCATAGAGATGATCAAAAGAAAAATGCTGCCAGTTTTCAAAGCTGATATATAAGGGGGACTGATAGTTGGTTTGCTTGCAGGAAGCATAAACACTTTGTATTTTATTACCAATGTGTTGAAGCAATGATGCAACTGCAGGGAGGGACTTACTCATTCTTGGGAGATGACTAGGTAACAGCCATGGTCAGGCACTGGCAAAGCTCATGCCTTGCCGTGAGATGGTTATGTGCTTCAGTTCTCATTTCTGTCCACCAAGCATCCAACTTCAGATCCAAAATCCTTCTTCTGCTCTTGGTGATCCTGATATAAGTGTGAGCTTAGCTTTGGAAAGCATTTTCCTGCTGTCCCTGTAAGGCACAGAGACCTCATGCAAGACGGGGCTGCAGCATGGTGCAATCCAAGCTCCTGATTGCTCATGTGCCAAATCATCAAGGGCACAGACCTGAATTACTTCAAAATTTGGACAAGTTCCCATATCTCCTCCTGACAACAGACTTGTGCAAGGACATAGCCAGCATGTTAGGAAGTGTAGGCAGATTATAAGTGAGCAGACTAGGCTGAAATCATGTAAATCTTGTCAAATTCTTTGTCTCTGCTTCTGCTTTAGTTAAGCTGAGAATGAAGCAGTACCTCGGCACTGGCTGATACCTGTGTCCAATATCATCAGGCAGCTTTCAGAATGATCCTGATTTACTTGAAATTTCAGAATACAATAAAAAAGGCATTTTGAGACTAAACTCACTTTCAGAGCTCATTAGAGGCAAATAATTAAATATTGCTATGCTTGCAACCACAGGTCTGTCAGGTCCCATGCTCTTCAGTGTCTGAAATGTAGTGGCTCTTTCGCTTTCTTGGAAGAGGAGATTATTTCATCCTTTCATACTGTTTCCTGTAGCAACATCATTATTTGCCAGCTTCTTGGTGGGGACTGCTGTGCCTCTAACTCATCCAGCTCACACTAGTACTGATGATGACCATTCCTAGCACAGATCTTCCCTGAAGCTGTGTTTGCTTAACCAGCATTTAGTGAAGTCATTGTTTCTAATTTGTCTCTCTAATATGTAGCTAATTAGGTCCTTTTGAACTCATGATCCTGGACATCTACGTCTGCAAAATGATCCTGGTAGGCGGAGAAATGCTGCTGTTGAAATCAAGTGAGTTAGGTTGGTGCAAATGAGGTCAGAGTTGGACATGATGTGGCAGTGCTGGAAATTGTTCTACTTTCAGGAGCCATGTTTTAAAACTTACATTATAAACTGTGCTGCTGAAAAAAACAAGAGGATTTGTCAGTTAATTCTCTTGTATCAAGTCTAGACTTGCAAATACAGACCAGTTATTTCTCCACAAAGAGCTCTTTCCAAAATCACATATTCCTGTGCAGTTTTGTATCTTCATTTTTCAGCAGCAAAGGGTGGGTTTGGAACATCCAGTTCCCCATATTCATGATCCAGATGAGTAATTGGCAATGTCTCTGAACATGTGTCCTCATGCATTTATGGATATTTATGATCTTCCCTACTAGAGAGATGAACATGTTTCGCCTCTGAGGACCTTGCTGAGTGTACTCTCTTTTTCATTTTCCTGTGGGTTTGCTCATCACCTACAGGTGGTTCATAGCTGCACAGCTGGCCAAATGGGTATAAGGGTATCTTAATGTCTCACTGAAGTGATATGCTGAAGTGTTATTTCTCCTCGAGGCAAGAACAGCAGGCTTGGCAGACCAGGGCTGTGTTTGGAAGCTCCTCTACATCCCCATGATCCTCACAGACTCTGCCTTGGGCTTCTGGTTCCTCTCTGCAGGTAATGCTGTTACACCACAACAAATGAGTTGCATCTCAAGATCTCACTTCTTGAAAGCATAAGAAAAAAAGTTTTTCTTACATGCTGGAGGGAAGTAGGACTCCCAGAGAGGGAGTCCACAGCCTTTAACCAGAAGATGGCACAATGTACCTGCTGTATGAGTCTGGACTATCAGGGAGCTCTCCCTAAATAAGAGTTGCTAAGAGGAGAACTAAACGGCCAGGTATTTTCCAAGGGGCGTATGGAGGCTCTCAGTTGGTGGCTTCTGCATTGTTGGTCATGCATCTCTCTTCCTGGAGTCCTCTTGTGCTTCAGCAAATGCATCCGAGCCAGCGCGTCTACTCACCCCTTCCCTCTCCCCATGTGTTGTTGTGCATGCGTGGCTGAGGAGATCACACATTCATCCACGTGCCTGTGTGATTTCCATAGGGTTACACCCCCTTCCAGCTTGCCTGAGTCTGGCAGGCGTGCAGGACACCCAGCAGCCCACCTGCTTAATGAGCCCCTTGGCCCACGGTGTATCTCAAGCCCTCCAACAGATGTATGGGAGACCCCAAGGGTTGATGTATCAGGGACCCTGGGCTGTCATCACTGGCTCATATGTGGTCCCCCCACTGGTGTGGTGCACACCTGGGCTTGCTGACAGCATCCAGGGGTCCCAGGTGCTCCAGGGATACATTCCTCTCCTCTCCTTCCTCTGAGCTTTGGGGACTTTCTGCCCATGTTCCCATGACTCCTGTGGACTCTCAGCATCACTGTGGCCTTGTAACAAAACTGCCTGCTTTATGTTTGTACTGAAAGGGCTGGCAAAGAACTTCAGGAGTCAGGGAATGGTGAAGGAAGAGCAACCTTGCTAAAAGGTGGTGAAGAAGATCCAGGTGTCTCCATGGCCATAGGTAACTCTCTTGCTCTTGAGGGGTCCCATGGCTGGTGTCACCCTGCCCTTGGAAAGGCTGAAAGTCTGAAGCTCCTTTTACAAATGGGGAACTGAGGCTCATAACAACACACGGGACTGGGCATGCAGAGAACTAATGCAGCCAGGAGCTGCAGTCCTCCCTCTGTTCCTTGAGCAGTCTTGGCTGTGGCCATGGAGAACATATAGCTTCATATTGTGGCAAGCACAGCCCCCCCTGTTGTGCCTCTGACCAAATTCTTGGGCACATTGACGCTTGAGCAGTTGGGACACGTAAAGCCCTCTGAGAGTCTTGAATGAACAGGCCCGTAGGAGTACGAAGTGTTGTGCTGCTGAGGATGGATTATTTTAAAGGCAGGGCCCAATTAATGTAGTTGATGGTGATAGTATGACAGGCAGTAACTTAACAACAGATCCTAGAGACAGAGCTACATCAGAGTGAATGAGTGAGTGAAGGCCAGACAGACCTACATCTTCCTTATTCTTTTAGTCCAGTACTGACATCAAGGTCACACACTGGGTATCATCATAAGAGGTGTGTCCTAGAGGTTTTGTGTCTGGCTTCAAGGACAGGACTGATTCCTGAGGTTCTTTGATTGCCACTGATATTTTTCATTTCACTTTTGCACCCTATTCAAACACAAACCCTTTGCCTATCTATGGAAATACAAGAAAACTGTGATGGCAAGCAAAGCTTAAAAAAGAAAAAATTAAAAATTACTTGCTTGTGTTTTTTCTTGTGTTGGTGGAATTTGGTCTTTGGTGTGCTTGATAATATTTGCATTAAATTATCCTCCTCTGAACAGAAATTGTTGGGACTAATTTAGGTTTCAGGGCATAAATCCAACCTTACAAGTCTATAATAACATGGCAGCTCTTTGCCATTGAATTACATGTTAAGTATCTTACAGTGGAACTGTAATTACATGCTCACTCCAAGCATTGACAAGTAAACAGGATTATAACAGTCTCTGGAACCAATGTTTTCATGAATACTTCAAGAGAAAAGAGATACTTGAGGACACATATGGGGTTTATTTTCTGGCTGAAAGCATATCATTGTTATTTATTATTCACACACCGCTGCTGTACATGGCAGAACAGAGGCTGCACAGCACTTACCAGCTGAGAAGGAGACATGGATTAAAAAAGAATAAACAAAAGTAAGTGTTGGCATTTTCAATGTTTCCTTTAGCTATGCAGGGAAGGGAGGGATAATCAGACATTAACAGAAATTGAGGTAGCTCTGGAAAGCCCTGGGAACACAATGGAGACATGCCTGCACTGGATCTGCACTGGGCCATGCAGGCTTTCCAATGATCATCAATACCCATCTTAGCAGGTCTGAAAGACTGTGCAGAGCATCTTACCCATTTTTCCTTTTGCTCCCTAACACTTCTGGGCCTCAGAAGAGTTATTCACACGTGGGATCTTGCCAATATCTTTTGATGTGGCCCTGGAAATCACATAATTCACTTCACATGGTATCAGATGTAAGGATATGATGCAGCTGAGACGGATATCTACACCAACAGAAGGGTTTAGCAGCAGAGGGATAAACCACTCCTCTGTTACTCACCCATAACTGAGACTTGACAACATTTATCTCACACCTTCTCTTTTGTCTTAATGCTGGGGTGAGGAAGGGAAATGTTTAGCTAAGGGTAGTTCCTATAGCCTAGGCAAACATGTCATCTCCTAGGCTGTCTTCAGGACAAACTGGGATGAGGACATAAATTCCTGGCAAAGCTGAGAAGTGTTTCCAAAGTGTCTCTAAATATGATACTAACTGAAGTGATTTGATGCGAACATGTTAGGACAATGGGTGGGGAAGAGGAAGATGCTGAGAGTGCCATGTGCTCATGTAGGTATTTGGATCAGGCCCTAAAAACCAAAGCAGCACATGTCTCACAGTGTCTCTATGGGACTGTATGTCTCTGGCAGGCTGAACAACAGCTCCAGACCTAAAACCTCCTGAGCTTTGGAAGACTTGGACTCAGAGGTAAATTCAGTTTTTATGGCTCATCACTGAACAGTATTTTGCTAACCTTAGCCCCCATGCTCAGGTTTGCTCTTTGTGCAAACTCCCCTTGTTAGGGGATGATGGTGTTAGCCACTTGCTCTATACCTACTTCATCAGTAAGAGGCATTTTCACACCATGTGTCCTGCGCTCTGTGGTGGCATCTGGGGCTTCACTCAGGCATTCTCACTTTCAGCTCACAAGAGTGATGGTATGACTTGCTGCAAACCAGGAGCCTGCACGAGACTGACATTTGAACTGGCAGTGAGAGGAAAAGGGCTGGTATCTCGATTATCCATGGTCTGTGCTGCAGTTTGGGTATGTCATTGTTGGCAAAGCCTCCTCCACTGAAGGTCCTTCAGCTACCTTGCTCTGGGACCACAAGGTCCCTCTTGCAGCATGTGTGCTGCAGGCATACCTGTTCTCACACCTTCCATTGCTCTTGTTTGAAATGGGAATTGTCCATAATGAAGGACTAAGGCTTATTAGGAAGGACTGGGAGTCTGGACTCCAGAGTGTCAGCTAAGAGGGGTAGCTCAGCCAAGTGACTGAGCTTGCCCAGTGCACCTTGCATCTCTTGTCAGTGCAGGTGGTCCCAGATCAGTGGAGGGGAGGCTTCACTGGTATTTACTTTACGAATGCAAGTAAAATGCTTAGAGATCCATGAGTGTACAGACTAGTGTCTGTCTGTCCAGCAACCAAACAGCTTCTTACACAAGCCTAGGAACTGGCTGGGCTATTGGCTATACTGGTGTCCTGATGCACCCAAAGACAACCCTAGGTCTGTGCAGAGTACACGCATGTAAGGAACACACATTCCAACCTCATATATGTGGTATTTCAACTGGCAGCTCCAAGCATCTCAATTTCCTTGTGTCTTTACCAGTGTTCTCAGAATAAGGTGTTTGTGATTTGGCTGACTTCACACTTGAGATTGTTTTAAGAACATCTTAGTTGGGAAAACAGAGCTAAAGTTCTAAAGGATGTGGTTTATTCCTAGAAAAAATTGAGCTATGCCAGCATTCAAGGCTGTGTTTAACTCTGAAGCAATTTGGCATCTAGTTTTGTCTGGGCTATAATACTGGTTGTCCAGCTTATCCAAGCACATGGTTCATGGTGTTCTGCTGTTCCGACACCTAGGACTCCAGTGACCCCACTTAGAAAAACCAGCCTGAGGCTCAGCTGTGCCTTGGATGGGATTTCTACTGAATCACATCTGCAAACTGTTCTCCAGTGCAGCCAAGATATACCTTCCTGCACAGTGCAATGGGGTCTTTCCTTCCAATTAAGTCCAGAGGATCAATGTGAAGAGCAGTACCAAAGGGGCCTCAAAGTGATGGAAGCAACATCGTACCTCCTTCAAGAACCTGCACTCTGCTTCTCACAGAATTGTACCCATGTTAAATGTGAGTTACATTGTTATTCTTCTTCCTGAAGGAAATGCAGAAGCACAACCAACCTGCCAAGACTCAGATATAGGAAGATACCAGTTTATTTGAATGTCAAAATCAGATGGATGAAAAGAGGCAAGGTCAATTTGCACATTGTCATCCCAGGTGGGGAAGATCCAGAGAAAAGCTCAAAAGCTGTGACTAGATGGCAACAGAATGAAATACACATTTCCCGACCTGTGGAGAACCACTGTGCCAAATAATATAATCAACTGCAACTCTGCCTTCAAAGGCACTTGTCAGAAATGGCACTGGGCTAACCTGCACTCCACTTTGAGTTTTGTGTCACTTTTGAGTGATGCACAAGGCTTTATTCAGATCCAAGAAACATATTTTAGCCCCAACTCACCTTTGAGAGCTGTGCAAAAAGTTGCTACTAATAACTAAGCTGTTGTTGCACATGCCACATTAAACTTCTCGGTTGTATCTTCAGAAGAGCATGAACTTATGTTTAAGAAAAGTAATTATACAAGGTTATAAATGCTAGCAGTAATGTTTCTCTACTCAAATAGAAGTGTGTTCTCATTTTCTTCTTACAGACATCACGTCGCACGCTCTTCTGTTCCACATTCTCTTGACAAGCCATTTTTTACAGCCAAAGCTTTGTTTTTGTGTTGACGGATGCTGCTCTTTTCCAGATTCCTAAGTTTCAAGCCATGCAGCCCTAATTCCTGCACCCAAATTTCCTCCATCTCATCTTGAAGAACCTGCCAGAGGGCTTCTCAGGAGGCATGGCTTGTGTGTTGGTTGAGTATGTTGTCAACATGAGTGTGCCCTAAAACTCTTTTGGGAAAACATAGTTTGGGAGTAATTCTTGCCCAGATGTAAGAGAAGAGTCACTCTAGGACTGGTTGTAATGCTGGGCTGGAGCCCTTATCTGGTGAAAGCAGAATGCTCTGATGGACCATTGCCTTCCTCTAATGGCCATGCACTGGGGTTTTAGAGCTGTGTGCCCTGTCAGGGTGCACCAGCCACCGCGACTCTGCCCCCTGCAGTCATGGTCAGTGATTTAGAAATGCTAACCTGTAGCTTTAATTATATATTTGCTTTTGAATCTCTTCTGAAGTGGTGACCTGAGGAGCCTTTCATGCAGATGACTTTGGTGTCTGTAACCCGAGTCCCTCGCATTGGTGCTGGATCGCACAACAGAGTCACACTTACTCCACTTTTTTGGAAAATACAGTGAATTTATGCACCTTGGATTATGCAGACTGATCATCCTGCTAATCCTGCTTGGCCTTGAAATGTATTCACTTTTCCCCAAATGCCTGGATTTCCTTGTCTAAGGCTCAGGATGTGTTATTCCTTGAGGAATTCTTTTGCACTATATAACTTAACAGTATGTGTAATTCCTTTTGTCTATTTATTCACTTTAAGTGCTATGCTCAAGTAGAGGTGTTTGTGTCTGTAATCTGGGTATCTCAATTTATGGCTACATCAGGATGCCAAAGTGTTCAAAAGTTCTTATTCTTTTCATATTAGCAAATGATTTATGAAGAAGACATTTGGAGTCTGGTTTGGAAAATGACTGCATGAATTTGTGTATATTTAGTCTTCCTGCACTTGTATGTCTGTTTTCAGCTGAAATTATGATCCCTATTCCCTGGCTAGCAGAGTACAGTAATACATCCATAAAGCTGGGCCAACTTATAACAATGCTGTGTACTGTCAAAACTCTTTGCTAAAACTCTCACTAAAGTCGCTGTAGAAATGAGAAAGAGAATTTTATTTTTGGCTCCCAGGTTCACTGTCCTCTTTTCTCATGGGAAGGACTCTCACACCTTTAAAGTGCAGAGAATTTCCTCTGCAGCTGATGGGAAACAAATGTCCCCAAGTCACTCACAATGCACTTTTTCTGATGCCACTGCATGAAAATAAGGATGTCAGCTCTGAAATGTGACTCCACATATGTTTTACACCACTTGGATATTTAACGCTCACATGAGCACTGTGACAGTTGATTTTTAAGTCTTTTCTCCTGCTCTCTGCAGGTCAACCCAGGGATGGAGACAGACCAGGATACATCATGGATTATACAGGAATGAACACGACCATAATCAGCCCCTGGTTTGCAAATCAGTGTTTTTTCTTGTTTTGGTCCTGGAGAGGTGAGTGCCCTGTTTCTCTTGCAGAGTTCCTGGGGTACAAATCCCTGGTGAGCAGGGGAGGAATGAATCATCAGCTTTGTATCTTCAGCTTCTCAACATTTTGCTCGGGATAAAACAGGCCATGAAGGAGGACAAATCAATTGACTTTACAGCTGGGCTGATTGATGACGCCAGCTTACCAATCCCAAAGTTGGAATCTGCATGCTAAGGCTGCCAGGGAATGTTGAATCCTCCCAGCTCTCTCCTGCCTTAGGACATTGTGCTGCTGGCTCAGACAGAAGCTGCTGGCTACTCTTGTAGGATCCCCTGTGCTAGGAAAATCCCATTACTGCCTTCAAACATCAAACATGCTCCTGGCTTTGCTGGAGCAGCATAAAAGGAAAAGAGGAGGTGAAACTGAGGAATCAACAATCAGTCTAGGTCGAACTGTGGGGCTGGCAGTGAGGAAAAAAAATAACATTCCTGCTGCTAAACAAATTTGGTCTGGAATCAGTGAGGAACTACCTGGAGCCAACATGGCTTTCTCTACATTCATCTTAGGAAACCTGTGCAGATCATTCAGAAATTTGGTTTCCTCCCCATCACAAGCCTGGCTGTTACAGAGACCTTGCCTACTTTTTTTAGACATTATTTCTTTGAGGATACTATTTCTAGTGTGGATTTTTGGACAGCCCCAGAGCATCCTCTGCTCCCCTCTGGGTTTTGTTGTTTCTCTTTCTGGAAGAGACAAACATCCGTGTTCAGATTTTAGTGAGGGCATTATTTTCTCTTTGATTTAGCATGACCAGGAGTTATTCCATTACAGCCAGACTTGTCTATTTACTCTTTAAAGCATGTTCCTTTTATTTACTCCTCCAGAGCTGCCTGTTTAATCCAATCTCTTTTCCACTGAATTACACTAGCACAATAACACAGGCCAAACAGGTTCAGCCTGGGTCAGGGGTGGCAGAGCAAGAGGCTATATTCTTGCCACAAAATAACTTTGGTATTTATTAATAATAAAAAGGGGGGGAAAGAACCTATTTACTGGTGAGATTTATAGCTATAAAGGGAGTTTCTATTACCTGTATTTGTAATGGTTTTGCACCCATCCCTGTAAATACTAAGCAAATGACCTGAAAAAGAGAGCGCAGTCCAGCTTGTTTTTGCAGGAAACCTGAAACTTGACAAAATCTCTGGCACATGGGTAGTGCCTGGTCAGTCGGATGTGGGACCTCCTGGAGGAGGCAGGCCCCACATTCCCACCAAAGCTCCACACCCAAACCCGGGGATGACATTAATGTGTTTGAACTCACAGTCATGTGTAACATGGATAAAAGCACCTTGTTGAGCAGGGCGTGGAGTTCAGAGGCAGCACTGCTGTGGGGACTGCGTCTTTTGTATCCCAACATCTCTCTTCCCTCTGGCCTTGGGTGACAAACCGTGTGACAGCCGAGGACACCCTCTTATGTATTTATGGCACCTTTCTGCTCTTTCACTATTGCATTACATCTGCCTTGCCATACAGGGTTTTTATGTTCTTCATTATTCTTCTTGAGTAGCCGATACTTTTTTCTTCATTATTAACACTGTATCTTAATAGCTCTCTTAAGTAAACAGACACCTGCACTTTACAGAAACATGAGAAGATAAGTTCTCTGGTCCATGGAGGTTAAGTTCTTATTTATTTCTATCACATATGATCTACTATCCAGCCATTTTTCTCATGAGATACAGTGTCACCTTCTAGCTGCCCTGTATATATCTGCTGCTCACCAGGACACCAGCCAGTCCTGCTCTGCTCCTGTTATTTTGGAAACCCAGAGCTGTGAGTTTCATAAAGGTTAGGTTAAGTAAGCAACAGATTTTTCTTTGTCCAAAGATAAAAGTGTTTGGCAGCAAACATTGGCAGGTCCTTGCATATTTCCAGGGCTCCTCAGCTTGTTCTCTGCTCTTCCCTTCACTGGGGATGGCCGAGGGGGTGGCTGCTCCACCCGCGGGGCTGTCTTGCAGCCTGTGCAGACCTGCTGTTGTTAGTGTTTAACATTCCCTGTGAGTGGGGAGGGTGGGACAGATTCTCCACCATGTAGTCTCTGGTGGGTCGTGTCGTGGTGGATTTTGTGTCCATCTTCCTTGGGCTGTGGGTGAGTGGGCAGTGCTCCTCAGGTCCACCAAGGTTGATCCTCCTGGTGTGAGTGTCCTCCACTCAGTTTTGCCCTGCATTTGCAGTCACTCCAACAGTGCTGTTGGATAAGCACCGGGACAAGGAGAATCTGAGGAGCATTTGAGCAGCTGGAGGGCTGAGAAATCCTCACTGAGCTCAGGGGATGCCTCTCCGGAGATGCCTCCCTCATTGCAGCCCTCGTGCCCTGTGCCTGTGGTTTCACCCATGGGCAGCTCATCGCCTGGGAGGAATAATGGCAAGGCTGAGCCACTGTGGTGTTCCAGATGCACGGGCTGAGAGCCATCCACAAGCCAGCACCCTGCCCTCAGCATTTGCTTCAGGAAAAAGGCATCTCTAAGAGGAGTGTCCTGCAGTGAAAAGCATTGAGGGGATGGTTGTAAACCTTATTGCTGTACCAGAGCAGTCTTCAGGGAATCAAGAAGACTTTCTCAGGGAAACCTTGGGCAGGATGAAGCTCCTGCCACTCCAGGCAGGATGGAACAAGAAGCTCACTGGGGAGAGGGCAGCAAGAATCCCATTCCAGCCTCTCCTATTGTTTCTATTTGCATAGAGATAGAAATTTCCTCTAAGGATCATTTCCGTATGTTTTTTACACATGAGAGTAAACAAGACGTAGCTGTCAACTATATAGTTACCATATTTTTGGTGGTGTTCCCATCCAGAAAATGCAGCTGCATTATATTCCAAATAAAGTGGAACTAAAATTTGACTTCATCAAGAATGTTAATAAAGGAAAGACATTTCAAACAGCACTGATTGAGGCAAAATGTCAGTCCCTCTTTCTCCCTTCATCCCACCTCTTCCCTCCAAGGGCTTTATCTCTCTCTTTTTTTTTTTTTCTTCTTTTTCTTTTTTAGTAGTTGCAAAAACTTTGATGCCTGACCTGAAAATCAGTGAATTTCTGCTCCTGGTTACAGTTCTATGACTATGAACTGGTTTTATTAGTTTCAGGGGGTTTGTCTGGGCCAATACTCCGGTCACTGAGAGCAGGGTCTGTGCTGCTGCTTTATTACAGTTTTGTCCTTCAGATAATTTGGTTTCTCTTTGTTATCAAGGCCCAGCCAGAAAGGGGGAGGTTGTGCTCATACCACCTAAACTTAGTCAGTGCCCCTGACACGATGCATGTGGCTCTTGCCTAATCTCCTATTGCTGACAATTGAAACACAAACATATAGTCATATTTTTGGATGAAACTGTACAAACATTTCAAAACAGTTTATGCATGCAGATTTGTATGTTATCAGAGAGCACCACACATGCACATGGAATTTATGGAAAATGCTGAGAGATTTGAAAGGAAATAGTTTGGGAAGTTGTCGTATTTTTTTGAACATAAATCCCCAAACAGTTTCCCTTAACATTCCTCGTGTCTATCAAGCAATTAATACTTGACATTTCTGTTTTTCATTCTGTCTGTTGATCTTAGGCTTTTTTTCCTTTTGCTGTTATTTTTTGTAACTTTCCTTTCATGTTTGTTACATCTGTTTGCTGAACCCAACATAGATGTGTACAGACAAACTTCCTTGCACAGCAGGATGATGTGAGGGAGCAGTGAGAAGAGACTTAGTCCTTCAAAACTTGGTCTCCTCCCAGGATGAGATATTTAGATTCAAAGGTGCATATTCAGAGTCCTCAGCTCAGCCTACCTGTACAGAATAGTGGCTGTATGTATGAGTCTGCTGGCTTGATCAGGTTTTTTTTCTCACTTAGAGTGATTCCAATGGCTCCAGTGGGATTATTCTTGTACTAGCCAGATGTAAAAGGAAAGCAAAATCAAATCCTTCATACATCAGTGTCAGACTGACTCCAAGAAACCAGTGTTGAGTGATATAAAGGATAAGGGGCCTGAGGAAGGATGTGTTTATGGAGAACATTTGGAAACTTTAACTGCTTGTACTTTGAGCAACCACTGAATTAGAGAACTGCCTGCAAATATTTAATTGTGGAAAAAAAGTACAGAGTGATGCAAAAGGATATGAAAAAGAGGAATGAGACATAATTAAAGAATGCAGGAGTATAGCTCTTTTAACCAAATGGCAACCTAGTCTCCCATAATCTTTTTGGACCATATTCCATATTCTTAATCTGAACATCTGAGCACCTTCCAGAAGGGTGGAAATGTGCCCTGAGTGTCAGATGAGGTTTATTCCTGTGATAGCAATCACAGTGATGTAGTCATTGTGGGGAAGGGAAGCAAATTCTGTTGGGAGATGTAATATTTTTTCTTAGATCTACTAAGAGAAGTCAGACAAAAAGCAGGGGAAGTCTGGGCCCTGTGCCTCCAAAACCTTCTCTGTGTTCTTCCTCTGGATTACTTGATCTAAACTCCTTCCTTTTTCCTACTTTTCCTGCAAGGAAGGAGAATTTTTTTATGGATTGTAGTGTTCTATTATACTAGGATCTTCTCATAGACACTTTTGGAGCAGAAAGGCTGCTTGAAGCTATCACACGGGGAATGCTTGTCTGTACTTCATGGTGCTGCTTTGGGATGTTCTGTTTCTCCTGCACAAGTAAGCTTTGCATTTGAGACGAGAGTTCAGCTTAGCCTGAAGCCAAGAGTTTTCTTCTGCTTCATCCTTCTCGGGGACACAAACTAAGCTGCTGAGTCGTGTGCCCTTGTCACCGAGACCTTGAAAATCATTTGGCAGCTCCTGGGAAGGCAGCGTGAGGGACTCACCCTGCCAACAGGATGCATCCTCCTGGGCTGGGCTGGCTGGCATTCCCTGAGCACTGCCTGGGCCCTGCTCAGGGCTGTCACGTTTCCTCAGTGCCAGGGAGTGCTGACACAGCGTGCCTAACCTGGCCAAGACAGATAGGGTCTCCCGGCCAACTGGGGATGGTGGAAATGATTTCCTGCAGATGCCATCATGTGCAAATTTAGCATCAGTGAGAAATCCAAGCACATTCTCCAGGCACAGTGAGGCTGTGACCAGTCCTTGGCGAAAGGGCTGGAAACTATCTCCTGGTGAAAGTTCAGGCCAAGACAGGGACCACAAGGTAGCAGAGGGAACGCTTGTGCCTGTAAAAACCTTGAAAGCCCTGATGCAAGGGCCATGGGGAATTGGGACCTCCCAGCACTCCACACAGGACCCAAGGTTTGAGCAATAGGACATTTAACCCTGTTATCATCCTTTCTTCTCTGCTGGACAATGGAATTCATGTGTGGCTTCATGTATAAAAGTGAACCGTATGCATATGACAAATAATTTGTTTCTTTGCAACACTGCTTAGAGCAATCTATCTTCTAAGGCAACAAATGCACATGTGGGAGAAGAGATAACAACTTTTATCAAGGAAAAAAAACAAATTCCAGGACTCTATCATTCTAATTGATCTTTCCATCTGCCCATACATCTCTCTAAATATTACCTACGTTGTAGATGAGTCTCAGTTACCACATATAGGGAAGATAGTGATTCCCCTCTAATAAAATGCTGCTTTCTCTGAAAAACACCATTTCAGGCTTAACTATAGATCCAAACTGAGCAGTGAAGTAACTCTGGTGTGCTGCAAATGGAAAAGTGTGTGTTGTGCTTCTTGTCTGCCCAGCTGTGACATTTTCAGTGCTATCTTGTCACATGTCAAATGCTTTAGATGAACTGATCCACCCAGGCAGATCTGCCCTCTACCCCATCAATCACCTTACTTACCTTTCCCTGCATCCAGAGCAAATTGCTTTTCCAGGCATCCCAGATGGATGCTCAGGTTGACCTCACGTGGTTGCTGCACCCTGGGTAACCAGAGGAGGGCTGCATAAACAGGGTGGCAGGGGGAAGGAATGTGCTAATCCTGGCCTTGCCCTTCCATCACCTTCACGTGCTCCGTCAGCTGCACGGAGCCACCCAGTCCCATACACCCTCCTCCCTGGTGGCATGTCCCTGTGGATCTGTGCCATGGGGCCTCGTGTTCCTGCAGGGCACTGTTGCCAACCCAAGTCACTTGGATGACCACAACCCCCCTGGGGTGCTGGGTGTGATGGGAAATTCAACAGGTGGCTGCCACCTGCAGTTTGGAAAAAAAAAAAAATAAAAAAAAATCACTGAAACAGGTGTTGTGTCTCCCAAGATCATCTGTAGGGGAAAAGAAAAGGCAAAACAGTCAAGATGGAAGGGAGAAAATGGAGGAAGTGGAGTTCTGTGGTGATGGACGTAACTCCCGGGAGAAAAGAGGTAAGAAAGCTGGAAAAAGTCCAATTTGTGGTTTTCGAGACATGAGAAAAGTCATTCTGGGAATTCACTGGACCATCACAGCTATGCAAAATCTGAAAAGCCATGGTCTGGAAACAGGGCTTTGGGGACAACGGGGATACAAATGGACTGTTAGGCTGCTTCTCAGGCCATGTGGAGACGTATTTCGTTGCTTAGCATTCATTTTTGTTTGTCAGCTCCAGAAATCTGTTTTCCCACAGTCTTGTCTCAGGACTGTGGGGTGCAGGAGCAAACTGGGGCTGTTGACTTTCAGACTACTCAATCATCCTGCAAATTACGGCCAGCCCAGAAAAAACATGGCTCTGCATGTTTCCTTATTTAGGTAGAAGTGTTGAGAAAACAGCATGAGATTTTGATTCTGATAAACTAGGAGCTGTTTCAGGAATATTAATTATTTTTCTTGTATCAATGTTTTACAGTTATTCTTCCACTGTGGTATTGGGAATGAGACGGATGAAGTCTACAGAATAGCTGCAGACTTTCTTACAGGCACTCCCAAGCCCATGGAAAAAAAAATTAAAATTGTGCTGATGTTTTGGAGTCAGTAGGATTTATTTTCTGGTTATTTTAGCCTGGGATATGGAAGTTGTGGGCTCCATTCCCCGCCCCATGTAATCCCTTCACAACATCACTAGGAATCAGGTTCTTAAAAAGCTTTTGGATGCTTAAGGGACATCTGAAGGTATTCAGTCACCTGAATAATTTTGAGTATCTTGTGTACCACCTCTGTAATCCTTCATCTCTCAGAATTTTGCCCTGGTGAAAGGCTGCAGGAAGGATTTTGCTGCTTTATAGTTGTATTGGGAGGAGAAATGCCAAGAGACAGAGATGTTGGAGTCTACAAAGGCACACATGACTTTCAATAAGGAAGTGAGGATGGAAGGAGCGGATCTATCAGAAGATTTTCATCCACTATGACCTGCCTGAGATGGGTGCTTGGTGCTGGGCTGGGCTTGTGGGTCTGAAAGAAGGTCTCTTCTCCAGACTGGAGCTGATTCAGGCCCAGAGAGAGTTCACCCGAGTCTCTAGACAGTCTAAGACATGGCAGTCATGGTGTATCTGGGAATTAAACTGTGGTCTTGGTGCATGACTCGTTAAAACAAGATGAGGAGTATGACCTCAGTCAGGTCCTTCTAACCTGGTAGGAAACCTGCCTGTGGGCCAGAACTGAGGCTGCTTTGGACTTCAGTCTGCATGGGAATAGAGGTCATATAGATAGTTTCAGGGCCGGGTCACCTGTATGGTGATGTCCTTGGGACAAAGACCTCAACTCCTTTGTGGTGAAATGGCTGGGAAATGTTGCAAAGAGATATTTTACACATCATCCCCCAAGATGTAGTGTGTGGCTGGGCTCTCATTCTGGTGCAACTTGGAGTGATTTTATCAAAAGGCATAGCATGAACATGACCATGTAGGTTAAATCCTGAAGGTTTCCCTCAGTCAACACTATCTTTGAAGTCAATAAAGCTGAAGTTATTGCCTGATAGGAGGAGTAGTTCATCTGGGATTTCTCAGCTGAATTAACTTTAATGATAAAAATGATGATATAAATATGTAAA
This sequence comes from Formicarius rufipectus, assembly GCA_013399695.1. Taxonomy (NCBI): domain Eukaryota; kingdom Metazoa; phylum Chordata; class Aves; order Passeriformes; family Formicariidae; genus Formicarius; species Formicarius rufipectus. The sequence goes on along the minus strand of VXAU01004247.1, from coordinate 736,334 downwards.
ATATAAAAACAGTATTGTCAGCCACTTTGTTGCTGGCTCAGGGGGTTTATATGTTTCGTCTTGGATGTTTTTCACATTGATTTTATATATCAAGATTTAATGCCATCAGGAACTGCTGATAAAAATATTTAGTAATAATAATCATAATAGAGGGTGTGATTTGATAATCCTAACAAAATAGATAAGATGGATGTTCAAATTACTGCTTGGCTTGGGTTTAGGAGTTGTCCTGGTGCCTATCACATTCAATTACTATTGAGACAGCTCCATTTTCAAGGAGGTCTTCGTGCTGGAGCATATCAAGTACGAGATCTAAGAAACAATAACAACATCAATAGTAACGATGTTTCTTTCCAGATACAAAAAGTTTAGCTATTGAGGCAGCTTTAGCTCTTGTCGTTTGTTTAGTCTGTTTGGGGAGTTCTGCCAGGTTGGTTTTGATCCTGTGCGAGAGTGATTTGCTGTAAGAGCGGATGCATCAGCCGAGTCCTGTTTGAAAGTAAATAATAAATAATTGTAACAGTTAATATAAGGAACTGACATCTCCACAGTTTATTTTCCTGTTGGTTTAGTTTAGTTCAGGCTACTCTCTTTCCGGCATCGTTTGCGTCCAAGCTCAGAGACCAAAACGGCGCAGCCACCCTCCAACTCTCCCTCGCTGCCTTCGCAGTGGGTTCCCACGGCCGGGGCTCTCTCCTGACCTTGGGGAGAGGGGTGCTTTGGCAGGGACTGGTTCTGGGGTGTGGCGATGGGGGGCTGCGGGGTTGGAGGTCTCCTCTGCCGCTGGGCTTACGGGGACTTCAGGGAATGCTCTGGGGAGAGGGATGCTCTGGGGCACAGCGGGGCACCGGGGTGGCACCGCAGCCCTGGAGGTGCCAGACCCCGGAGGGGTGGCAGTGGTGAGGTCCGCAGCGCTGCGGGGCTCCGCTGTAGCGGAGGCTGCAGGGCTCGCCATCCCGGTCCCGGCGCATCGGGATCCGCCCCCGGCGCTCCCGCAAAGGGTTAAGGGGAGCGGGGCCGGCGGAGGGCGGGGGCTGCCGGGGGCTCCCGGGGATTGGTGCGAAGTTTGGAGCGGGGCGGCCCCGCACCGCCCTCCGCGGCGGCTCGGCCCCCACCGCCACAAAGCCCTGCAGGGAAAGTTGCTTTATCGCCGGTTTCTCTCG
>VXAU01004247.1:625016-734724 GCA_013399695.1 Formicarius rufipectus | reverse complement strand
CGCCCGCCGGGCGCCGTGGCCGCGGAGGGCATGAGGCGGCGAGCGGCGGGGATGGGCGCCAGCGCCGGAGAGCGGTGTTAGAGCCCCCGGCAGCACCCAAGGTAAGTGCCCCCCGCGCCAACACCCCCGGCCGGGACACCCCGCCGGGGCCGGCAGACACAGCCGCACAGCTGGGAGCCTCCCCGAGGCAGGGGGGGCAGCACCAGGTGGCATCGCGCCGAGTGTCCCCTCCACCAGCCCCGACCCCTCCCCGTGTGTCCTTCCCTCTCGACCCCAATTCCCGGCTGCGAATATCCCGTTAGCGGGAGCCGCGGGGCTGAGCCGCGCTGCGCCCCGGGGACTGCCCCGGGGGGGGACCCTCGGTGCCCGCCCCCCGTGCCCGCTCCCCGCCGCAAAAACGGGGAAGCGAAGGGCGAAGTGGCCGTGTTTGCATTGCTGGATGCTGGATGTACGCGGGTTGTTGTGTGTCCTGGGGGCACGGGTTGTTTAAACCGGGGAGTTTACAAGGGTGAGGAATCCAGGCAGTGTTTAGAGAGTGAGAGTTTTAGGAGGAGAACAGGGTGTAATTAACGTAAACCTGATCTACCCCGTGTGTGCGTATCGCAGCGAAGGCATCTTGAAGAATCTGTGTAATTAAGTGCGGTTTTGCTTTGGGAAGCACCTCTGGAGCCCACGGAAACAAGTGGGGCTGTGGGGAGGAGGGGAGCGGGGAGGAAGAAGAGGAGAGGAGGAATCAGTGCTGTGCAGAGGAGTCTCGGAGTGGAGGGAGGCGCGTACTCAGAGCGGAGCCTGGCTGAGGGGCACTGAAGCAGCAACACAAAGTTTTCTGGGCTGCTGATGGGAGAGGTAACATTCCTCCTCCCCCTTCCCCAAGTTCCTCCGCAAATTGTTAACCTGAAATCTTGTTTTATGGCCACTTGCTAGTGTTTTGTTTGCCTTCCAGACTGGTTCTGTACAGGATACCAAAGAATTATGCATTAACTGTAAACTTAGAGGAGCTAACTGGCCTCAGTGGGTTCCTGATTTATATCAGGCTAAAGCAGAGAGGAGGGCAAAGTTTGACTCACTAAGCACCAAGGAATGAATTACAAGTACGTTGCACTTTCATTTGTTTCTGCTCGTAACTCTTTGCAATAGGATTTGAGACTCTGCAAAGTTGAGGGTTGTTCGGAATTTTCCCCCCTAGTAATTATTTTACTCTCCTTTTTCCAGACTCCAGGTCTGAGAGGACAGTAGCTTGTACAATACGGCAGGATCTGGTTTTCAAAATGGAATTGCAGCTCGCGCTCCTTTTTGCAGGGATAATTGCATTTTCGGACTCGGCGAGAGGTAAGGAGACTGCGCGCTCGGTGCAAACACTTTGTGACTCACACCCTTCCCTCTGCTCTGCTGGGACCGTGCTCCGCAAACACCCGTGGTGCCTTCGGAGGGACCCCGTAGGGGAGTTGCTGTCGGCACAGACTCGTGCCCTGCACGTTGCTTATCTGCTCAGGGGTGCAGGCTCGTGCCCACGTGTGGTGCCTCCTTATCTGTGTGGTTTCGGGGCCATCATTTTGGATAGAGCTCTTAGGTGTCTCAGGTGCAGGTGAACTTCCAGTGGCTTTTCTTTTGCCTATGTAAAAGTACATAGACAATTTTAGAGAAAAGCAACTGCATTCCTCTGTGGATCAGAATTACCTCTCCCCTCCTGTAATCCCTCCAGCCCCTGCCCTGTGTATTCCCACTTACAAACTAAACAAACACATCCATTAACTTCCTCGGTGACAGACAAATGACAGTTCCCAACAGCGAGAGCGTATTTTAATGCTGAGGCTCCGGCAGTTGATCAGATTTCAATAAACAGGTTACTTTACCGGAGGCAAATTGAAATACATTGACCTGGGAATGATGGGGGTAGGAAAAAGAGAAGTTTCTTTATGGCAAAGTGCTTTTAGCAAAGCTCTGGGATCAGAGTGCAAGGAACAGTGTCTTTTCCTCTGCTCTCGCCTATGTTGTACCTTGGTGGGTGCTGTCCTTGGAAAGCCTGAATGAGAATCCATGCCTTCAGCTCCCCCACTTCTGATCGAAACCTAAGGGGGGGCTCCATTGTTCCAGGAAAATGGGAGTATGACTTTAGGATGCAGATTGCTCCAGCTGCAATTCCCAACAGTATCAGAGTTTCATTAAGTGTTGTAAGAGATTTAAATCATCCAGTGTAATGGAGTTGTGAATTAGAAGGTTTAAACTTGCCCTTGGCCGTAACTTGCCAAATATAAAACTTGGGGGTGAGGGTCAGAAAGGAGAGGGGGAGCATTGCGCTGAAAACTCAAGGTTTGGTTAGTGCGCTGTGGCTTTTTTTCTTCTTGGCATTGGCTCCCAAGCAAATATTTTATGGAGGCAAAAGCACTATAAAATGATTTGGCTGGAAGCTGAATGAAAAAGAAAACAGTATATAGGCTGTAAGTCCTGCAAGTCTGAATTCCCGGCAAGGTTTACAGTGGAGACTCAGTTTAAGTTGTAGGCGATGGGCAGCAGTGTTTGAATTAAGATGACCTCATGGATGTCTATTACTGCAATGGACCTGAGAAGTTGGTGGAGTTCCGGAAAAGATCTGAAGTGGGCAGGAGAAGACAAAAAGATTTTTGTCTTTGTTGTGAGCTGAGTATCGGCTGCTTTACTGGCTGACCCTGTTTAAATTTGGTTCGCACTTGTCTTGCTCGTACTCTTGTTGACCCTGGAAAGTGAAGTGCTGTGGGCTGTTGTCATGTGAAGAAGTGACAGAAAATTAACAGTGGTCATTTCAGACCATCTTCATTTTTAAAAAGGTATTTTTAATAAAAATTTGATAGGATCATATTGGTAATTGGGTTATTTGAACACTTTTCAGAGCTGAAAAAATCCATTCTGTAAGTGTATGGAGAGATGATTCTGGTTATTTAAAATGATCTAGAAATAGAATTTAAAAAATAGGGCCAAACCCCTGAAAAATGTCATTCATTCATGTGCTTATTTCAAGAGACATGAAGTGAAGAAGGAAAAGGAGTCATTGCTGTAAAAATATAGAGAAAGACTTGACATTTAGATCCTGCTTTGGACCTCCTTTAGGTTGAGAACATTTTTGAAAGTGGAGGATGTAGATGGAAGTCAAATTTGTGTATGAGCAGAGATGAGACATTCTCCACAACTTTGAAACCTTATTTTGTGCTGACAGATATCTCCAATTATTAAGTATTTACACTGAGGACTTTTAAGATGCCTGCAGATTTTTTCAAATGTCTCCTACAACCTGTTGGGCTCCTGGAGATGTGTAAGGGTTACCTGTTTCAGTCACTCAGGTTTTATAGACAGTCCCTCAGCCAAATCTCAGCCTGAGGTCATGAGGCTCTTCTCCGGAGGAAGAAGGACTCTTTGTTTTGGCCAAGAAGCGTTTAATATCTGTGTCCTGATTGCAAATTAGACGTGTGTGGCCCAAAGTGTGCCAACACCTGATCTAAGGCATTAGAAGTTAAATAGGTGCTCGCAGGCTTGCGATCAAGTGAGGAAAGCGGCTGAGGAGGCTCTCTGGGAAAGTGATGGTCTTTCTTTTCTACTCATATTAGGCAAAAGTAGGTTATGCTGGAGTTAGGGTGTTAATTTGGAGCCGACTGATGTCGTGCCCCTGCTTGGGGAAGGGCTGTGCCATAGTGCATCTGCACAAGGGGGCAGAGTTAAGTTGCCCACGCGCTCTGGCTTTGATATTTCCTGACAGTTGAATGCTCAGCTGCAATCTTGCATTAAATGTTGCGTTGTATTATTTTTACATCTTTATTTAGGTAATGCCTTTTAAGGCAAAGGGACCCACAGGGATGACTGATTGGGCTAATGTGGCAATTCATTTTTTTCCACCACCCCCAGCAAAAAAGGGGTGTTTTCCCAGGTTCAGGTCTATGCCTACAGGCTCTGTCCCTGCTTGTGACCCAATCTGTCTCATCACTGAGGGAGAAGACACTGCAGAAAAGGGAAAAATCTTTGTTTCTTAGCAAACCAAGATAACCTCTTAGGGAAGAGGCAATACCTTTCAAATATCCAAGCAAAGCAGAGAACAGATCTGATTTTAGAGGTCCAAGAGCAGAACTGGCTGTGTCTGGAGAAATGAAGGATGAGATAACTTTGCCTAAGTTTGTACCAATGCCTCTGGGGCTGAAACTTAGAGACTTTGGTTAAGGGCTTGTCTACACCTGGAATAATGCTTCTATAAAACTTAATCTGGAATAACTCCCTGAGTGACCAGTCTTATTTGAGGATAACGATCTTCTGAAGGGAGCCTGTACAAAAAAAATATCTTTCTTGGGTGCTATTTTGGTAAATATCCAAGCCCCTTCCTTCCCTTGTGGATGAAGACTAGAATGTCTGTGTGCACAAAACTCACTATTTGAGAAAAAACCTGCGTGCTGTGATTTTTTTTAGAGTGACTGTGCCTTCCAGCTCACAGCCAAGGTGTGGGGCAGCAGCTCCAGCCTGGTTTCCAGCACCACAGGATGATGTCAGCCCCGAACTTGGGATAACAGTGCAGATCTGGTGGCTCGTCCCTCGTGTCACTCCATTCCTGCTCTCTCCAAGCAGGCCCATACTGGGCATAAAGTCCTCAGTGTCCAGTCCTGTCCCTCCTCTGCCAGGCTGAATGCCATCTTGGGTCACTAACCTTTAGTGACTGTGTCCTGCAGCAATGTAGCTCCTGCCACTCCACACCTCCGGCTGGACACAGGTAATACAATCTGATATTTTCCTGCTTATGTTGTCTCAGCGACGGACAACGCGATATTTGTTCTGACTCTGTCAAGTTGCCATCATATTCGCGTTGGTGACCGTATATGGTAACATGGGATGTGTTTGGCTTGGTCCTGTGGCTTAAACGAGATTTTGTATGGTATGTTTAGAAGTTTTTGGTAAGAACAGTAACCAGCCTCCTGTTAGCAAGTAAACTGATATTGTGCTGGAAACTAATTAGTTTGGATGTTGATTTCATTTTCGGTGCATTGCGTAGGGAAGGGAAGAACGGGACCTTAATTGCTTTCTGTTCTGGCCCTTCTCTGTGCGACCTTGGCTTGCTTGGTGCCTGCTTTATGGGGAATTTACTGATGGGTCCACCTCAAAATTCAGTGGCTTCATGCAGAAATAATGTCATGTGCCATTTTTGTTTCTCTTAGTATTGAAGAAAAGGGAATATAGGATGTTAGAAGTGTGTTTTATTTCTTGGGAGATGAGTTCTTCATTCTGATGAACAGAATTTCCATTCTGTAACTTCAGGGTTTGTACGAGTGAATGGTAGTAAACATAGAAAAGATAAATAATAATATGAAAGAGATGGTTGTTGTTTTACTCCTTTATTCTTGTTGAGTGGTTGTTACCAGATAATGATTAGGTAATTTCTTTCTTGTGAAAGAGAAGCATGTCCAGGTCTAACACCCCAATGCAGATTTTATATAAGACACAGCACATCTTCTGGTGAAGTTTGGGGCATTTTTTGGATCGTGCTCCTGGGGAACTTACTCATGAATAATCTGCCATCATGACTTGTACCTAGAGTCAACATGACGATCTAAGAAAATCCCGGTTATATTTTATTTTTAAGTGCTGGTTCCTCCCTTCTTGTGAGGCTGTCGGCCGCTTTAAATTGTGGCTGAGTTGAAACATAAAATGCAGAGTGCGTCATACTGGAAAATTAGGGTTGATTTTATTTGTTTTTAATTAGAAATATTACAAAACTCAGCAAATTGCTCTAATGCATTTAGATTTTCCTTAAAGCTTTTATAACTCTGTTTTCCAAGCCCGTATGTTTCTTTGACCTTCATTAAAAGATGCAAGCAGCAAATTAAAATACGTATTTTTGGGGATGAACTCGTACCCAGCGAAGGCTGAACTCCGAAGCCTAACTCTTAGCCACAAAAGAAACTTTCATATGCTGTGAAGTGGTTCTTGAGATATTACACATAAATGATTCTTTCAGGAAAAAAAAGTAATTCAAAATAAAAAAGAAAAGCAGAAGTGACACTTGCTAGCAAATCAGAACCCCTTTTTCAAGACTTGGGACCATTGGTGCTAATCTTTTAACTAAAGATGAAGTTTGTCATTAGACACGAATTCGATGATAGAGCTGATCCTTTCCAGTGGCCTGTCTGATAATTCCTTTCTGAGTGTCTGTCTCACCATGAGCGATGCTGGTACATCTGGGCTCGGAGCACTCTTTACAGAGTACTGTGAGTGCAGTGGAGTCTAGATTTTTGGATTAATTAATGGATGACGTAAAAATTTCCACTGAAAGGGGGAAATAATCTTACAGAAGTCCTCTTGTGCCTAGTTTAAATTAAAAAAACCAACTAACCCAGCAAACTTTAGTCGTAGCTTTACCTATTCAGTGGGAGTAAAAGCAGTGCAGCTGATCTTCCTAAGACATGAAGCTCCTACTTGTGTCTGCAGTGACTGGTAAAATCATGATGAGCAAAAGATCTGTGCAGATGTAACCCAACATTACAGGAATTGGTAGAAATGCTCTTTTTTTTTCTCATTTCTTTCATTAACCTGCTCTTTTAGTCTGGTTTCAAGAAATTTGTCTTATTTTCTCCTGTGTTTTCTGGTGGACTGCTCAAGCTGGAGTGCATGTGATCTTGTTTTGAGCATTTAATTTGGATTTCTGTTCCTTATCTTGTTCTCTGTAATCAGCCTTGACTTGGAGTTTTCTGTAATAATAATGCCCCCATATATATTTAGCTGTGTTGACCTGTTCTAATCTTTTGCACCAAGGTGGAACATTTTTATTCATATAAGGGACTTTTTTGAGAGTGGAGCCAGCGTGGATGCAGACATTGCAGAGACCTGCTGTCTGATGCAAGCCTGTTGAATTTGCTGCTGATTCATAGCAACTGTGGTACTGTGGTAAAAGAAAAATATTTCCAAAAGCAAGCTTGAATAATCTGATCCTGCTGTCCCGATGTCGTATGAGACAGGCAGATGCAGCCCATGCCGGTTTTAACAGGTTAGGACCTGATTCAGAGCCAGTGAGTGTCAGTGCTGTGACTCCTACTCACTCCCATGGGCTTTGGATCTATCCCTGAAGGAGAACTTACCCAGATTATTGGTGATATCCACCTCCATATGGGTCCCTCGTGTATGACAGCAGAGAAGATGTGGCAGTTTGGATCCTGCCATTCGCCTGCTTGACGGGACAACTTGGACTCACTTGTTTTTTATTCTGGAAGCACAGTGCTGCTTTCAGCTGAGCTCTGGCTGGTGGGTGGAGTGTGCACTGCTGGGGCTGAAAACAATTTGGAAATTCATTGCCTGAACTTTGGGCTGCCGCAGAGAGGTTTATCCCCAAAGGAAAGGTGCTGTTCTGCGGGCAGGTTTCTGGGTGTGGAGAGACTGAAGACTGGTCTGAGTGTTATTTAGTAAGTTAATGTGTGCTGTTAGCTGNCCCCCCCCCCCCCCCCCCAATTTCCAATTCAAATAAACATGGGCTCCATGGAGTTTGGTTGGTTGCCCTGATTACACAGTCTCCCCATTGTATCGCAGTAGAAACACAGCATCCTGCAGTGCTGTGAATAACCTAACATTTTTATTTCATCCCAAACACTCCAATTTTCATGAAGAAATTCAGCCAATAACTCCAGGCTACTTCTTCCATTAAGTGTTCAAACTTAATTTTGAGCTTCAGTAAGGGAGGAGAAAAATGTAAATTGGGAACAGGGGCTTCTTGGAGCAGGTTAATGTTTCTCAGGATGGCTCCACCTCTGTTCTCAGCCTCTCTCCAAGTGGCTTCTAGCTTGATGGGACCCAAAATAATTTCTCCTAATTTCTGGTAACTTTATTTCGTGAAAGATTCACACGGTCTTGGATATCTTGTCAAGTGACTAATGCAAGAGGTGTCATCCTCAAGGCCACTTGGGAGGCATTGACTTTGGTGGGTGTTTTAGGAGCCATCAGTATTTGTGCATGTTAGACAAAGTCATGGAAACAGCAGAAAAATACAGAAAAGTGGACTTCATTTGTGCAATAAATTTTTAAAAATTCTTATTGTCCTGGCTGGGTTTGCTCCACGTGCCCCATGAACTGATGACTGTAAGAGTTAGGTACTAGTTTTGTGCAATGGCATAACATCTTTGTGGGCTTGCTAGTTCTGCCCAAAACAGGATATTGGGAGAGAGAAAAAGCGGGAGAAGGACGTGGAGGGAAATGTAAACATTAGCCAATCTCCAAGAGAAAATTTAGGCCAGATTAGTTAATGTACTGCTGCTTCTGAGGTCTGGTGGTCCTTGGGAGAGGATTTTGAGTGGGTAGTATATGGCTCTAAAGAGGATGTTTGGCTTCAGCTTTTCAAAATCTGTGCTATAGTTCTGTGTCTTCCCAGGTGCTCCCACATACGGGTGTGGGACTTGATTGGCTTTTGACCAATGTGTGACTCTGAGTAAAAAGATTCTAATGTAAAAGGGGTACTTTCATTGTGCTTACCACTCTTTTACTGTTGCTTTGTATTGATTTAAATCTTCCTTTTCTAGACAGAGGTGGGTGGGGTGAGGCCAAATCAGTTGCAAAGGAGGGAAAGCTATTCAGACCCACCGGCCTCTCAAAGCTGTAGAAGCCAAAGTACTGGAGTTAGGTTGCTGCAGATGCTGGAGCACTGTGAACTGGTTTCTTTCCTTCCTCCCTCTTCTCTAATAGATTTGTGGGAGTTGGAGTAATAGAGGAAGCTATTTTTCTTGGTGGCTGTTCTCAGATCTGTTAACGCAGATCTATAACAGACCTGTGACTGCTGGTTAAGCAATGACAAGTGTCGGACGAGTTACAGGTGCATGAACTGCATGTCAAGGATGAAAGGGTTAATGAATAACAGGATGAACCTCTGAACATTGTGGAATACCTCCCCAGAGATACTGAAAGCTCTCTGTGTAACGAAGAATGCTTGTTTGTCATCAAGCAGTCGATGTAAAACCGGTGGTTATAACTCCTTCAGAGTGAGGATACCTTTCTGGGAGAGGGTGCTGTGAGCTGCTTTGATCACCTTCTGGGTGAATCAAAATCTTTCCTGTTCTTCTGCAGCCTAACAAAACATTTTAATGGTTGTAACAGTGTCTCTTTATCCAGACAAGTAATGTTAGGAAGTGTTTAATGTGTATTTTTGGTCAGTTTAAAATGGGAAACTGGAGAAGAGTTGCCAGCTCCTCCAGCATATGGAGATCAGGCTCTGTGCTCTGATAAGTCATTTCATATTTTAATGTTCGGGGTTGGATTACAAAGGTGATAGTCCATTTAGATTCAGTGGGTTGTGGCTGAGTAGGTGTGAGTAGGATTTAAATATGTAATCCTACCAGAGAGCAGAAACTGGAGCCTCGTAAGACCAGGCTGAGTTTCAGTTCTGTGCAGTGTGGCACCACACCATGGGAGGGTTCGTCGTGATCTGCAATAGTTAATATAAAACTTGAATAACAGATCAGAGCTGATGAGTATCTTTCCTCCTCCTGATATTCTCAACCAATCAGAGATGCAGTATTGCTGGGGTTAATTTTGCTAAGGGCTAATGAGAGTGAAACTTCCAGCTTAATCATGTCCAGGACAGGTGTTTACTTTTCCTTGTTTGATTGACAAGGCTCGTAAACCTATTAAGGAGATATTTGCGTATGCAGGGGAACTGGCTTTGGACACCTGATTTCTAATTGCTGGATTTGTTATCTGAAGGTGTTTGCTGCTGTTCTCTGCACACAGCTATTGTTTCTGGAATGCAAAGAGACACAAAGAAGTAGTAGAGGCTAGTAAGAGTATTTTGCTCAGGAGCTGCAGAAACCATAAGCTAAGGGTTGCTCAGTGTTTTGTCTAGACCAGATCAAGGTCCTGCTTGTATCCCTAAGGCAGAATGTTTTCCCTGATTCCTTGCTTGCTTGAACAGGGATAGACCAGAGGATTTCAGGGATTTAAAAGAATATTTTGTGATGGTGATGTATACAGGTTTATTCCTGTCCTTGAAAATTCGTTGGAAATAGCACACTAGTCCTTATACGTAATTGGTAAAGTAGCCTCTGGATATTTAAATTGCAGTTAAATTCAGGACTCTTCTCCCCCTGAGTGCTCCTGTTGGGAGGGGAATTGTAGATTCACAGGGATTGGAATCTGTCCCTTGCTTTACCACTAATACTAAGGAAGAAAACAGCAAGGTACTGCTCTAAAGTAATCATAGCAATAGACCTGCATTATTGATAATAACTATACCTATTTATCGAGAGTTTCTGGTGAAGAAAAAAAACATGAGACTCAAAAAGTGCTGCTCAGCACAGGCAGTGTTCCTCTTCTAGATACTGTCAGGAGCAAAAGCTTGTCTTCCTGAAGGCCACAGACTAACTAAGTGGAGTTTCAGGCTTATTTTTCTTTTATCCTAGAAAATCCAATAAATCCAGTAAATTCTTTCAGTGTGGTCTTCCAAGAGTTTTTCAACTTCGTCTGACTCACAGATTATTTGAGTGCCATTATAGACTAGGGGTCAAGCAAGTTAATTCCCAGAACAGTATGCTGCCCTGTTTTCAAACTGTGCTAATCAGGGTTTTGAGTCAAAGCATGGTAGTTTGCTCAGTGAAATTATTTTCCTGTTAGAAAATTACCAATAGGATCTGACTATTCCTATTGGCTTCAGTCACCAGAGCACTCACATCACATGCGGAGCAAAGCCCCCAGGGATGTACTGGCCATGGATCAGGGCACTGGTGGGGGCTCGTTTTCCAGTTCACAAGATTGAACTCTGGCAAACAGGCTGAAACCTTTTAAGAGAAATGAAAGAAATTGTTACAGTTACGTTTCTCCCTCCAGCAGGTCGCAGGGAGGGCTGTGTGGAGCTCATCTGAGCTGTACCGAGAATGTCATTTCCCAGAGGAGACATTTGGTGGAGTTATTTGGTTACCTCTCCCCCCTCACCTTCTTGTAATTGACTCTTGTTTACTTTTTTCCTCCTCCTTTCCCGAAGCTTATTATCGCTGTTTAGGCAGAGGAAATGAATTAACATAATTTACTGTTTTTTAGAACAAGACACATTCCCTGCATGTATGTATACACACGCTGGCATTTGCCCTCCCAGTGCTGTGCAGAGGAGTGTGTTTACAGAGTCTGGGTCCATTTAGGGAGAACAATACCCTGATTATGGAGGGCAGCCTTTTCTTCCCAGAAACCACAAGGAACCATTCGCTTCAAGCAGCTACTGCCCCTTGAAGGTACAGGCGTCAGGAGCTGCAGGAAAGGGGAATAAATCTGTTGTGGACACAAACCAGCAGCATTGTGCTCCACGGAAGTTGGTTTTGGGGTGGGAGTGAGATGTTGGGCTAAACCAAATGCCAAGTGTAAGATCTACCAGTGTGCAAGGAGGGATTATGACTTCCAGTTTAATTTTCAAATGACAGCTGTGAGACTTCACAGGGAATTATTTGATGTTGCCTGGGCTGGGGAGGTTGGGTGGGAAGAAGATGGTAACTGAGTCTCTGGATGGTTTTGGATGGGCTGACTTGGGTTGAAAGGTGCTATTATGTAAGAAATGCTGGTCATTTCTAATTGCAGTCATGCACCTGTGCCTGGTAGGTAATGCTGGAGCCATGTCATATGAAGCATTTGCTTCACATGATGCTGAGAAAGGTCAAGGACTTGGTGTCTGTCCTGCTAAGTTAGCTCGTTAGAGGCACAGATGGGACCCCCCTTCCTTTGCCCAACCGCAGCCTCCTGGATCCTGGCAGCAAATCCCTCTCAGGTGTGATTTCATGGCAGCTGAAGATGACTGAACTTGACCCCATCCCTATGCTGTCCTTGTCCTTCTCTGCTCCCTACCTGGAACTGCCTTGTACCATCGTGAGAGCTCTTCTGACCCTGCCATGAGCATTTTGGGGAGAAAACCTGGGAAGGAAGCCAACCTGGAAAAAAATGTGATGGTTTAAATTCTTAGGGGAGCATGTGCTGAACTTGTAGAGTATCACAGTGTCGGCACAGGCAGCAAGTCCTTTCCATTTCCACTTATTCCAGGAAGGCTTAGTACTTTGAAGGACTGGGTATTTATGGGAACATTTATAAAATGACTCGTTGGGAGTATAAAATGCAGCAGGGCCTTCACTGCAGAATGTAGCATTGCCTGGGGACAGTACATGTGAACACTGAAAAAAATCAGATTTGGATCCCAAGTCCTCCCTTAGTGGACCTTATTGGAAAAAGATGGTAGAAATGTCTCATCTGGAAGTGGTTTGGGGCATTCTGAACAGGCAGTAGTTATTCCCTGTTGATTTGGTGCCTGATTCAGCTCAGTCAGAGGGTAACACATCGCTGACCCTTCTGCAGTGGGAGAGTCTGGTTTTCACACTCTGCATCATGACAATTTTCTATTTGTCTCAGTGTTCCTTTGACATTTGGAGTGCTTTATAGCAAAACGGGCATCTTCCTTCTTCTCTCTCTACTTTTGCTTTCTGAGGGAGAAGGATCATTTTGAGGAGCTGGAAAGTGGCAAGTTAACTCTGTCACCATTTGCTGGCCCTCCTGTGGCATTGCCTCCTTCGAGGAAGGAGCTGTTCCGTCAGGAACACAACTGGCAGCAAAGGGGGGCTGCAACCAGTGCTACTGGTGTCCAGATGTTCCCTCTGGTCCAGGCACAGTGTTCATTGACCCTGGTATCAAGGTGAATGTACTGTGTCACCCAGAGGTTCCCTCCCCCCCCAACGTTGACTTTGTCACTACATGGACTTTTGACTACTAATAAGGCTTCAGGCAGTTGCAAAAATAAAGCAGAGAAAACAGTTTATGAAAAATACTCCCTGTGGATGAGAATATTTTTCCAGGGCAAAATATTTTTCCAGGAGGCTAAACAGGTAGTGCTGCAGGGCTGCATCAACAACGCTTTTAGGGGCTTTCTGGAAGGGGGTGTTTATGTTGGCCAGTGAAACATGCTGCATGAATTCTGTCCAGGAATGATTGACACATGTCTAGCATTTTGAAACGTGAGCCAGCATCCTGGAGAAACTGTGGCTTTTGCCTCTTGAATCCCCTTTTTTGTAAAGAGGGGAAGATCCTGGTGTGTGTACCAGTATTTACATGAAGGCTGCTGGGGTTACTCTGCCTTGGAAGACTAAACTGTGGTACAGGTGTGAAAACCAGAATTTGGTGCTCAGTAACTATACCTATGGCAAGAATTTTAAATATTCATTTGGCAGGAATTTTTTTTTCTTAAATACGCTTTAAAAACTGCCAAGTCTTCTCATGCATGGAGATGTGAGAGGGACAAGTGCCATTTCCCATGCTGGCTCATGGACTGCAGTAGGGACAACAGGAACAGGGCGATAAGAACCACTCCAGGGTCTATCCCTGCATCTGTGTTGGCTTTAAGCTGAGACTGTGAGGTTGTGCAGTGATCTGGGGAAAATCTGAATCTTGGCAACAGTCCCTGATTCAAAATATCTGGGAAACACTGAGCCAGGAGGCTGAAAATACATCTTTGGGGTTTCTTTCTCCAGAAGGAAAAACAGCGTCAAACTTTCACTGAGACAAGTGTTTGAAAGAAAAAAATGTGCAATGCAGAGTTAAAAGGCAACAGCTTAGTTATCAGGCACTAATTGAAGTAACAGTAGAGAGGAATAGGCTTGAATGAATTTTAATGGCCTCTTGATTTGGATCTCTTTGTTTGCATACTTACAGGCACTTTCTCTTTTACCTCTGCAAGGGTAATGCAGGTACTATAAAGTGCAAAATAACCCCAGTCAGCAAACCCAATAGCTTGTCTGAGGGAGATGAAAAATGCTCCAAAGTAATTGAACAAGTTTTCAGCTATAATTATCTCAGCCTTAAAACTGAGGCAGGGCCTTCTGTCTGTGGCATGTGTTGGAGGGTATTTTGCCACAAGACAGATATTAAGGCAGAGCTTGAGGAGGACTGCAATGTCTGAAATATTTAATAGTGCTCTTGGAGAGCAGGTCAGCAAAAAAGCAGTGGGTTTGGTTGATACGGTGAACAGTGTAAGGCAAAGTTGTTATTATAGCTGGTGTAATTTTTTTTTTTAAATTTTATTTATTTCTTTAGATTGGGGTTAGTGCCTGGAATTCCTTGTTGTACCAAAGCCCTGTTGCTCTGTTAAGGGATGTCAAACCCAGAATGAGCAACAGGGAGCTACAGTCTTAAATGCAAGTTACTAACAGCCCTTTGTATAGAAACTTCGTTCCACTCTAACAAAGACTCCCTCCAAAACCAGACCATTGATCAGCTGAGTTTGAGTTACCTGTGTACCCCTGAGAAAGGTGAGATCCCGTATTTGCCAGTAGTGCCCCTGCAAAGCAGATGTTGCCCTGATAAGGATTTCTTGCTGCTGCTACAATACAGACCCACAGGACCAATAATCCTGTGCCCAAACCCTGTGTAAGTACCCAGGCTAAAACAGATGCAAACATATGCACGGGCTGGAATCTTTGCACCACACACCCACCACGGTTCACGTGCATGAATCACAAATGGAGCTGTTCCCTTCTCTGCTGGCTACAAGTCACCATTGACTTTAGGGAGAGATGGGCATTACACTGTGCTTATTTTTATTTAAACAACCATCAACATTCCTGGAATTAAAAAAAATAATAAATTACACAGATTCTTCAAGCATTATTACTATTATTGTTATTGTCATCAAGGTGTCTTCATCTATGCTACCAACAAGGTCTGACTGCTCACAAGTGTTGCTCCACATCCTGCTGAAGCCCACCAGGGGTTTCTATCTTCTAAAAAGGTGGAAAGAACTACCAAACTAAAATCTGAGTGAAGGAAAGAGAGTTGAGCAGGGTAAATTTTCACACAGTCACAAAAAAAGAGATTCTTCTGAAAGATTTCATTTTGTTTGGAAAGGCTCATGGTGGTTGTTGAAAGGGCACTTCAGTGGAAAAGGGCCAAGCAGCCCTAGGCAAAACCAACACCCTCAATTGAGAAAGATTTTTTTCAAACAGCAGTGCTGTTAAGAAGCAATTAAAGTCAAATAAAACACGGAAAATAATGTATGACACATCCATTTGAATTCATCCCAGTTTGAATCCACTGAAACCCATGTAGCACGACACTGGAGGCACAAAAGGGGAGGTACAAACCCAAGAATTTCAAGGCACTTTTTCAACCACAGAACCCTGTGTGGTCAGACACCATTTTTCCCAAGTATTTAGGTGCATACTTCAAGCACCTGATGATTGCATGTATTTAAATAAATGCTTACTGAGGACATTCCACACTTTCAGTTCCCTTTGCTTCATTCCTCTGCCTCCCCTGCAATGTTATCTCAGGCAAAACTTGAAAATAAAATAAAGAGGACATTTTGGGGGGCCCAGCTGTGTCACTTCAGATTTTGCTAGCTGCTGAGGAAGATTTGTGAAGACTCTCTGGGGGAGAAAGGGTCAGGTCAGAGGTAGAAAGCTGGCTCACTCTCTACCAGAGGCAGTTATAATACCAGGGCAGCTCCCTGGGGAGCGTCTGTCTGTCTGTCCGTCCGTCCTTCCCTCTGAGGTTGACAAGAGGCAGACAGCCTCCTCCCAGCTGTTCCCTCTGTCACATTACAAACGAGATGCTGAAAAGCAGCCCTTGGCCTTGAGACAGTTCTTCTCTTGCTAACTCGTTCTGCCCATCAATTAATGTCAAGCAAAGGTGTTTTATAACTCTTTTATAACTTTTTCAAGAGCAGGACCCTCAAGGCCTTGCAAAGGAAAAGTCCAACTCCTGTGTGAGGTGGCTGCCAAAATCTGTGTGTAGTGAGTTACGTGCAAGAGCAAATGGGACCTTTACTTTTCTTGAAAGGAATGCTTCTCAGCATCCAAATTATTCCATGGAGAGTTTATCCAAAAAGAGCATCTTTGTTATAATATGGGTAAAAGACATCTTTATCATTCCCCACCAAGACAGTGGCACTTAACACCAACATCAGCCATGATCACAAGATCTTCCTCCATTTCTGATGAGTTTTGAAACCTGGTAGTAAGAGCTGGTGGCTTTGCCTGGATTTCATCCTAGTTCCATTCCATTCTCATTCCTAATGAGAGCAAGCAGCATTTTGAGCCATTGTTCACCCTTGTAGCTCTTGGCATGTGCAACGGGTGTGAAATGTGAGGAGTGAATTATGAACAAATAATTAAAAGTCTTCCATGGCAGCATATTTCCTGAGAGGGAACAGTGAGATGATGGTGGAGGCTTTTGGGCTGCCTCTTACCCACTCACCCTCTCCTCTTGTACCAACTTCCAGCAATTCGGCTGCATGTTTTCTTAGGAACCAACTTCCACCCAAAGTCTACCGACTTTTTCTTAAATGCAAGGTTCTGTCAGAGCTGATAAGGCAGCAGCCAGCCTGGAAAGATAACACAAGGTATCAAGGCTTCTCGGGTTTGTCTTTGTTTGGATATTTTAGCAAGCATTTGACAGGCGCTGAGAGCTGTCTGGAGACTTTGGGTGTAGTGGGTCCCCCCTGCTTTCTCTTTGTCTTTGCTACCAAAATGCTTTTAGGGTGGTTTGGAAGAGGGGAAAAAAAATAAATTCTAATGTAGCCAGGGAATTAGTGGTGTTTACTGAAGGGAGTGGGGAAGGTGGGCAGTGGGGGCTGGATGTTGAGGGCAGCTCTGTGCCCTGCTGTTTTGATATCTCCACTTGGAAAATATTCCCTCCAAACAGTGTTTAGAGGGGGTGAGGAGCAACACAGTGACTCTAAATGCCTGATCACTGGCAAAAATGTGTTACAGTGTATGAAAGCTTGTGATTAATTTTCTTTTCAACTCCCGCCTGACTCCCGCTCCCCTTTTCTTGCAGTGTTATCCCTGTTTGGGCTGCTGGCTTTTGTTAACCTCTGAGGCAGTGTTTATGCTTGGCTTATGTTAACCAGAAGGGAAAATTTTCCAGTCAGAAATTGATCTATCCGCACACACTAATGACTTTGTTGTAGGGAGCTTGGTGAGCGAGGCAGATGCGGACAGAAAACACAGCCTGTGCTTTTACACAAAGATATTTTCTGTCACCCTTGGAGTCTGATATTATCCCTTTTTAGCCTGGGTGAACCTTTGGTGAAGTAAGACATGTTGATGTCTTTGTAGTGACCCCGTGTGTCCCCAGTTTCATAGAATCATAGTATCATAGGCTGGTTGGGTTGGAAGGCACCTTAAAGATCATCTTGCTCCAACCCTCTGCCATGGGCAGGAACACCTAGACCAGGTTACTCAGAGCCCCATCCAAATTGACCTCGAGCACTTTCAGGGATGGAGCATCCACATCACCTCTGGGCAGCCTGTGCTAGTGCCTCACTACCCTCACAGGAAGGAATTTCTTCCTAATATCTTCCCCCCTGTCTGATGTAGTTTTGGGTGGGCCAGATTAAGACAGAGATCTGGCTTGAAATGCCACCAAAAAAAATAAAAAAAGAAAAAAAAACACGAAAGAAAGTCATTGCACAGCCCTATAGCACTGGGTTTTAGGTTTCATACACGTGGCTGTCACTTATGGCACCCCTCAGGTGGTTTGTACCAAGCAGGCTGTTACTCACTAATATTTAACATTCATTGTTTTGTCAGTAGTGTTTCACCATGGCTGGAATTACAACACCAAACACCAAGTGCCCTTTTCAAATTTCAATGCAATTTGTGGGCATGCTTTAATTAAGCTTCGCAGCACTGCTTGGAGGAGGATATTTTATGCCTACGGTATCATGCAGGCAACCTCATACAGAGGGTCAGGAGCACTATGGGAACACAGTGGTTTTTGTTACGCCCTTCTGCTCAGCAAATCTTTCTTGCTCTTTAATGTAACCCGTCTCATATGAAATTAATTTCCAACATGCATTTGCTTACAAAATAGTGTTCTTCACACCAGAAATCCATAGCAGTAGAAGAAACCACTGCCAGATGTCTGTATTTATAGAAAACCGGCATGTTCTGTCTGGTGATGACAGAATATTTCAGTGTATTTATGAAGTGCTCGTGTTTTTAGAAATATAGAAATCCAGTCAATATCAGTAGAACCTTGCTTATTTTAACCAGCAGAACATGTTTCTTTAGTTGATACTGCACTAAAGGAAAAAAACTTTGCCTACCCCTCCATCATCACTGGTGGGTTTTTTTGTTTGTTTTGGTTTGTTTTTTGTTTGTTTGTTCTGTTTTGGTTTTTTGTTTTTGTTTTTGTTTTTTTTGGTCTTATCTTCACAGACCTCATTTTAGGGGGACACCTCTGGCTTTAAACAAACTTTACTAGAATCTCATGCAACTTTGACTATATCCTTGCCACATCAGGCATTTTTACTTGACATATAACTGTTCCTAAGTCTGAAAGAATAATTTTCACTCTAAGGGTAGTTCATGCAACTTATTTCAGTTTTCAGAGTTTTATTTTTGCTGAGGTGTCCCTTGTTTGGGTTTTTACCATGCAGAGGGTCTCACATTTGAATCTGAATCCACTGAGGGTTAAATTTGTATCAAGCCAGAGGTGTCGGAGGGTGTAGAAGGCCTGACATGGCTGGTGGTTAAAGTGTGAAGTCCATCAGAAATAGTGCCCTAAAGACAATTTAGTTGTGTTCCAAACTGTCTGGGTAAACAGCTAAATTGAGCCACTCGATGCCTCAGGGTCAAGGTTTTTGCTTATATTCCTGACGTAGACATGGGAGAGTTTTCAGAATTAAAATTTCCAGAGATCTCCACAGATCTTGGAAGGTTCTGCTGGAAGCCAGGGCTGCATTCCTGGCAGTACATAAATTGAAGGGGTTTAGATAGGTGCCCTTATGTATTAGGGTAACAAATGAGGAGCTGTACAGAAACGTAAGCGAGAGGGGCTCCTTGTGGGATTTCCCATTGGAACACAACTGCTAATCTGTGCAATCTACAAATCAAATTAATTGGGTTTGCTCAGGCTGTTGTTCACACAATTGCTAAGCACAGTAGCTTGAAGGCAATGAGGGTTTGGCCTCCCAATCTCTGCTGTGTATTTGTTTTTTTTACAGCAAATGCCTTTGATATATGTAAGTTATATTTCCGTGCATTACAAATGATAGATTCCTCCCCCATATCCTGTGACAGCCTTCCCTGGAGACAGACAGTCTGTGTTGTTTTAGCAAGATGAAGAAAGATTAGCGGGAAAGGTTTTGCTAGTGTTTGCAGAGACTTTTAGCAAAAGGGAAAGGTTTGGATTGAGGATTTAGTGTGAATGAAAAAGCATTTCTGAAAACTGCTGCCTGCCTGCAGGGCTCCCCTCTCATGCTGCCTTCTGCCTGTGAGGGGCACCAGGACAGCCCAGGGGAACTCATCCATGCACTTGGCTCCCTCCATGTGCTCCTGCTCAGGTAGGACTGATCTGCAGGTCTGAAAATTATTTTCTGATCCCGCTGTGCTGGTGCACTGAGTCTGTGGGTGGGGAAACAGGCTCAGCGCTGCTGAGGACTGTGAGAAGATGGGTACACGTGGGGAAGGTGCTCCAGGGCACCCCTTTGTGCCATACATGGGGCTCACCCCACCAGGCATGGAAATGCCATCCTGTGTCAAGAAGCCAAGGCACCACAAGGGGTGTTCAGCTCACAGATGAGGTGATTTATGTGTCAGGGTCTGAGCTGCCCTCCAGGCTGATGGACATGTCAGTAAGTAGGGCATTGAGTCAGTATTGACCATCTCTCTGCAGGCTGTAATAGGAGTTAGACATCTAAATTTAGGTGAGTCCTGGCCACATTTAAGTTCCTGGGATAGCTAATGGTGGTGCTGCTATGGTCACTGCTCATACATATCAGCATGCAGTAATTAAAGCCTCCAGGTAAATCACAGGCAAGTCCCCACTGAGGCTTTTCTCCCCCGAGTTTGAGCCTGAATGAGCTCTAGCTCACTCCACAGCTACCTAAGCCTCTCTTACCCTGAGCCCCCAGCTTCTCCCTGCCAGGTGATGGTGCCTGAAGACACAACACAGTTAAACAACCGAGGATGTTCCTGTAACATGTGTTGGTCACTGTCAGCAAAGTGCTGCATCTGGGAGTTGCACACGCAGGCTCATTGCTCCTAAGTGTGTAATATTATATGTATTTAAGGGAAGAGGTGGTTTTCCTCCCTCCTGGTGATCAATTTATACCCCGCAGTGGGAAGGATTAATAGCCCTTAGGGCTTTCTCATCACTATGCAGGACTTAGCATCCCAAGCAGGAGAGGCTCACAGGTCTGACCTGTGACCTTGTGTGGTGTTTTCATTGTGAAGCACAGACAGGATGTACAGTAAATTAGGTTCAGGCAGTTCTGCTTGCTGAAAACAAAATCATTTCACAGTGACCCTGAAAACAAAATCTAATTTTTTTTTTTTAAGAGTCCTAGCAGAGGGATTGTAGCTGGATCCGGGGAGGAGTTGTGGGTGGTGGATCAGGAGCCCGAAGCAAAAGTTTCTTCTCTGAGTTACTGCTGCAGATCCTGCCCTTGCTGACAAGGCTGGTGATGCACACAGAGGACTTGGTGGCCTTCACCATGGCTGGGTACAGGGTTGATACAGCAGCTCCTGCTTCATGTGAACCAGAAAAGATGGACACGATGGCCCAGAGCCCCACTGTCATGACAGGGAGCATCAAATCATGGTTGGAAAAGTCAGCAACCACAAGTGTTCTCTGCAGAGCCTTGACAGGTTCTTTGTCAGTGGAAAGGAGGGAAACTTGTCCAGCCACCAAGCAGGATTTATTTATCCCAGTCTTAACCTGCATGGGATTGAGATGCATCATGCCCTAAGAGCACCTTTTCCTCCTGTCAAGAGAGATATGCTCTGTGTGTCTGAAGTTAGAGGTGAAGGAGGCCTCATGGGATCTGTTTTTGAGCATGTCCTGGTGTAAATTAGGAATGGCTTCTTCGACATGGAAAAGGAAAGGCTAACTTAAGGCCAGTAAATGTGAATTCACCCTCAGGCTTCAGTGAGAGTTAGAAAGATTAACATGTGAGCCAACCCATTTCTTTACACAGGCAAAACTTTTCCTTATGGCATGAAAATCAGCTCATTGCAGAAGGCTCAGGTACCACCAAACCCCTCTCTTAAGGGCTTGCATGGGAGGCCAAAGGTCTACAGCCATTATACTGCCTGCCTGTCTGCACAAGAAGTGCCATGGTAAATGAATCCATTACCTAGGATTGTTGATGAAACACCTTCTACCTCTGAAAGAAGCTTCCTTCTAGGTCTTAAATCTGTGTTATCTGCATCTCCCTTGTTGTAACTGGGGATTTGGGGATTAGAGGAGGGAGCCAACGCAACTGCTGCTTTTCTGCATTTTTGGAATGTGAGGGAAGAGGCTGGGAGTGGAGTGGTTCTCGTATGTGCAGTTTATTGATGTGTCTTTGGTGGAGTTTTATGGCTTTGTTAAAAGATGTTGAGCTATATGATTTATATTAGTACTGCCAGGGAGAGTGTATTAATGATTATTTCACATTCCGTGAGGTCTTAGTGGGTCCTGCCCATGGTAAGGTCAAAACAGAGGGACATTTGACATAGTACTGCTTTACTTACAATAACAACTGATAACAAGCCTAGAAAATAAGCAAGTCCCTTTGACTTCAGGGTGTATTATCTTGCAGCAGATATCAACACAGCCTTCCAGGGAGAACTGTTGACCCTTTGCTGCGTGTTGTCAGATCTCTAAGAAGTGCCATGGCAAATTTGCATGCACATATGCACTTGGAAGAGCTTTTACTTTCTCAGGAGCAGCCACCTCAATATTAGCAATTATTCCTTGCCAATACAGTACTGTCTGCTAACCATGCAATATCGTGGGTTTGGCTGGGAATGAGCAGGCCCAGCTGGCATGAAAAAGAGTTTGTAAATATTTGCTTTTCTTTTTCAGGGGTACTCTCTTGTAAAAAGTCAACATGGCCCACTTGGTGGCTTCCGGAGTGATGGGTCAAGTACCCAGTCCGGGTCTGGTTAGTCTCAGATTCATCCCTGAAGTTGTTTGTGATTCATTGACTATTTCTGGTGCACGTTCAGGGTTCTTTAAAGAAAATAGGTGTTTTTTTGGCCTCAGCTTTTGCATTGCTGCAAACCTGGAGCAGCTGAAGCTTTAAGAAAAGCAGTGATTATTACACCTCTCTTAATAAAAAAAAACTAGCATCTGTTGAGCAGAGAACTCCATTTTGGGTGATGGCCATCCAGCATTGTAGACCAGTTTGGGTTAGGGATTTGGTTGGGCTGTCTCAGATCAACAGGCCACCCATAGGTCAGCCTTGCCCTTGCAGCATCTGTGCTGGGGGAGATAAGACAGCAATCACACCCTCTGTAAGCTCTCCCTGCTTCCAAAGCGGATTTTACAGTGTTTTTTTGATTTTTCACAGGCTACTGCTGGCCAAGCGGAGACATTCCTTGTCTGTTATTCATGGGCAGAAATGCTTGATTAGGGCTCCTCTTCCTGGAAACATCAATGAAGTTGATGCCCTGGATCCTCTTCCGCAGATAAGATTAAGAGCGTGGAAATCGGCACGTTTCTGGCAGTGGTTTTTACTGGCTCAGGGTGGTAATTGCAGAGAGGCTGTTTTGGACGATGAGAAATTTTTCGGAAGTTTTCCTGTATCACTTGTCAAGCACCACTCAGTGGTGGGTGCTGGGGGCAGAGAACTCACCTAATTAAGATGGATTTTTCTTTTTTTCACGTTGTTCCTTTGGCTGGTAGTGGCCATGAGGGTTTCTGCTGTGAAGGGAGTGAGTCACTTGTTGTTAGAAGGAGTGAAGAAAGGTTCTGCGTGTTCCCACTGATATTCAACACGAAGCTGTGATGTCGGTGGTTTCCTTTTCTTTTGCTTTCAGTGTAATTGGTTTTCATACCAGGGAGGTCAGGAATTCATGTTTGCTGCCTTTGAGGAGGAAGGGTTTGGGTAGTCTTTAGCTCTTTCTGGCTGCCCATCCCAAACTGCTGTCATCGAAGCACTGTAGAGGCTGTCAGCTGGGGGCATTCTCAGTTGCTGTTTTTGTGGGGAACCTGCCTGAGCTTTCAGCCTCGTGGATCTATTTTACTTCACTTATTTTTATTAAAGTCAGTGACCAGTGCAGCCCTGGAAGGCAGCCAGGATTTATTTCATGGCATTACAATTTGAAGGATGTGAAGATCAGTGAGTACCATTAGACTGACTGGTCTGTCCTGCCTGGCACAGAGCTGGGAGCTTCATCTACTGAGTCTCTTACGGGGGCACAAACTTGTGTTTGATTAAATCCATTCTTGCACTCTCTATATGATTATTTCCCTGCAGGCAAGTAAAGGATAGAGGTGAGACTCCAATATCTGGTATCTCCTTTCAATAAATAGGAAACCTAACTTCGCATTTATTTTCTTAACAAATCCCACTGGCTTTACCCCAGTGAGTTTTTCCTCTTTAGGATCTCTTGCTCAGCAAAATGTTGAAGTGATTCCCCTGGTGTAGGACTAGCCCATGAGAAAGCTGCTTTTCCTGCCCCACGGTGATGTCACAGACTGCATCTTCTTTCACTCCCCACAGGTAAATTTTCTTCAGGGTAGACACCTGGGGACATATATGGGCATCTTTAAAATATGATACAAACCCCAACCAGTGCTTTGTAAGTGCTTCTGTTGGCTGCTGGTTCTGCTAAAAGCTGAAACAGCAGATTTAACTTTCCAAGTAAATTTGGTCCCCCAAGGGGCACATCTCCACCTGACATCAGCAGAACCCCATGGTTCCCTCATTTTTACTTTTGCTGGGTCTGTAATTATAAAAGCAAAACCATCCCATCCTCACCCCCTCGGAGACCATATGTAGAATTGACATTTGTATGGTTGGTGCAAATACAGAAAATGTGTCTGAAAACAGATTGCAAGGGTTGTAAAAGCCATGCTTGTCAAAGGAAAAAGCCAACCCAGTTTGCTCTCATGGTTCTGGAAGGGATTTTGTCTTGTGCAGAATGTGTTTCCCCCTTGGCCCCCTCCCCTCCCCTGGGAGCTGTAAGTCTGCTTTTGTTAGGCCAGTGTCGTGGCACTAGATCCTGGAAACGTAATTTATTCAAAGTGTTCCGCGCACATGTAAATGGGCAAAACTTATTGACAGCTGAGTTAAAGTATCTCTTTCTTCTGCGTAACAAGGCACTTTTGCTGGATCTTTCAGCCACTGGCTTTGTTCCTCAGATGGTTGAAAAGAGCTTGTGGAGGAGAAAAAGGCAGGCAGGGCAAATGCCTCGGGTGTGTGCTGTGTGTCTGCACAGTCACACATTTGCATGGGTACGGCACAGCAGCACCTCTCCCCACGCCTACGTCCTCGTCACATCAGAGGGTGTGTGATGGCACACAAAGCTGGGCATATACTTGATATGAGAAGAGCTGTGGGTCTGTGGGCCGTTGAAAGGCTCCAAGTGGTTGGAAGTCTACCTTTAACTGTGGGAAATGACAGTCCCGAAAGGATCTTGGTGTTTGTCTATTAAATTCCAGGCACACAGCAAATCTAGCTGAGTTTTCTGCTGCTTAAGCACTACTCTTTCCTCCTCCATACAAGGCCTTGAATTAGCTAATTAAAGTCTAGGGGAGAGAGGGAACAGTCTGCAATGGAGTGAACTCACAAGATTTCTGAGGTCATTGCTGGTACAGAGTTCCCTCACTCTGTCCCATGAAAAGATTTTTAAGTATTCATTGGAAATCTCCCATGGATTTAACTTCTTCCTTTGTTTTCCTTTGCAGTAAAAGCTTGATTGAAAGTGGCTGTGGCAGCAGTAATGCCTGGCTGAGTTTGGAGAAAACAAGCTCTAGGCCCATTTAGACGTTTCATTTGAAAGCAGCTTCCATTATCTCCTCTTAGGGGCTGTGGTTAGTAAGGAGCAGGGTGAATGCATGTTTGTGTTCATCTGTTATGACTTCTTTATCAAGTTTATTTTTTTAATCACAAACTTTTAGGAAGTGTTGGGATTATTTTTTTTTTTTATGTAGGTGACTAATATCTGATAAACCTGAATCCAGTTTTCTTGGGATAAACTTTGATGGAGGTTCCTAGTGAGTTGAGTACAGAGTTAAAATACAATTTATTCCATTCTGTCCATCTCTCTTTGAGAATTTCTTTGATATCCCGTGGAAGAAGACTGAAGAAAATCTGGGGTTTTTTTCCTTCCTGTTAGATTTTTTTTTTAGGCACATTTTTTTAAAACTAAAATTACATGCTGAAATTTAAGGTGTAAATTAGCGTAACCTGATCAAAGCTACACCGTGTTTTGTCCAATGTCTTGTTTTCTGAACCTCAGTTAACACAGATGAGGTTTTGAGGAGAGGAGTGGTTCTGCCCAGGCCCTGGTGGTGCAGCCTCCCTGACTTCAGGGGGGGACTGCAGGAAGGATTTGAGTTTGTCTCAGCAAAAGTGCAGTAGATCAATACATGATCTTTAGAACTTATTCATGTGAAGCCATGGCTGGAAATATTTTGCCTTGACCCCAGAGCAGGCAGGGCACATGGAGGCAGTGCTGGCTTCTGCAGAGTGTCTTGAGCAGGGAATTGCATGATGGAAATTCTGCCTTAGCAAGTCATGCCTGAAGCATGCTCTTTGTGTTGGGACAAAGAACTACTTGTCAGCAGAGGCCATTTTATATAAAAATGATATTTTTGGGTGAGTTTCATTTTGATGGCCCTTCTCTCCCCATGTCCTGTCCTGCTGCTGGCTGCCTGCTGCCAGCTCACACTCCTCTGCCTGCACTGGGCTGATCAGACTCATAACACGACTGAAAACTAATGCAACAAAACATTTCCTGATGATTTAATGACCAGAATCTTCCTTCTTGCCGCATCGGTACCTGGTGAGTGACCACACTCTGAGGAGAGGAAGGAGTCAGTTTGATTTTTGCTGTGCATTGCTTTGGCCTTAGATCTCTCCAAGTTCACAGGGGAATCCAAATGCCTTCCCAGAGCTGGTAGGTGTTGCTTGGTTTCATCTTTGCAGTTTTAGCCTAAGTTTGGGAAAGCCCAGGTTTAGGACTTTGAGTTCTTTGTGAAAGTGAGAGGTGTGATGCTGTGGTGCCTTTGCTTTCTAATTTTGTTGGGCTAATGAAAAGAAACGCCACTTGCTCTTCAGATTGATAGGATGCAACAGCTCCTAAAAATACCCTTTTTGTGAGGGTTTTTCCCTGTCTGCTGGAGAGATGTTGGGAAGGCCCTCTGCCAGAATAAGAGCAGTGCTAGAAGCAAATTCAGATGTGTGGGGAAGTGCAGTCAGTCTGCACTCCACTTCCACAGCCTGTCTGAGGCCATGGGAAAGAGTAAGATGAAACCCATGACAGTTTCAATCCACCATTGTAGGTTCTCCTCTTGGATCATTCTTGCCTTGACCAAATAAGGTGGAATTGGGACCATGTTAGGCCTTGTTCACCAGTCACACAAAGTTTCCTCAAGATAGAGGCTACCTTTGGATTGGGTAAGGATTTCATCATGCTGGGCGAGGCAGGGAGCATTAAGAAGGGATAGCAGACAGCAAGAACCTCTGAACACTAGGATGGATTTTAGTCCTATGCCTTGATAGGCAAGAAGGTGAAGGACCATTGACCTTTGAGTCTGTCTTTTGCACTCTTTCAAGAGAAAGACTCCTGGGCTGCCCACACAACATGCTCTGAGGATTCATTTTAAATTAGCCAAAACCGAATTACTTGGTGAAGGGATTCTTGAGAGACTGTTGATGCTGTCGAGCTTGACAGGGTGTCCCTGTGGCTGCCCTGACTTCTGACAGCTTATGAGTGTAGCTGTGACATTAACCATTTAACCATGTAATGACTTTTTATTTTATTTAATCTTCAAAAAAATGCTATTTGTGGGAAAGCACTAGGAGTGCTGGGGTTTCCAGTGCAGCGTTTCTCTGGTTCATTTCCTGCCCAGCTGTTGTCCTCTCCAGCCCATCTCCTGGTCAGGCAGTGATGTGGCCAACAGCTGTGCAAAGGTCACACCTGCACATCTGCAATGACCACCTCGACCCACTCTGCTCCTCAGGGAGCTGGGGCCAACCAGAGCTGTGACCGCCTGGCTTCTGGCTTCCTTCATATCCAGCCTTGGCCCAAGTGCTATCAAAGCCATCAGCAGCTTTATCTCTGGACCTAGTGTCTGATGAGGCCATCATGGGGCAGGAGCACTTACTGGAAAATGATTTCTACTAATTAGGTGGCTTTAAGGTTCCTCGTGGAACAGTAGGAGGGAAGACACAGAGGTCAGTTGTCTTTATTCTTTGAAAAGCCATCATCACCTGATAAAGATTCAACTGCCCTAGGTTTTGAAGAGGATATTTCATGCTGCTTCAGCCAAAGCGGGGAGTGAAGACTTCAATCTAGTGACCTTTGTTCTTTAAAGAGCGTGTCAAGTTTTGGCTGCACTGCTGGCCTTGACTTTTAATTGTTGAAGAGGATGTGAGATCAGCCCGGAGCTTTTGTGCCGCAGCTTACCCGGTGAGAGAGGGGAAGTGCTGTGCTTCTCTGCGCACTGCTGCCACAATTTAATTTGAAAAAAACACAAGCAGCCTCCCCTTCCCCCCAAATAATGAGCTACCTCTTATCAGCAAAAATTAAAACAAAAGAAGAAAAAGGTGAGTGTTAGGGATGGGAGACCTGATGGTATCAGTAGCTGCGTTTTCATGCGGATTGTTACGCCGTGATGCAGGAGAGATTTGCGCTTACTTTAGCTTGTCTTTAGTATAAATTTTATCCCCATATGATGGCCCAAACCCTTGTTCACTTCCTCAGGGATGGCATGTGCTTGTGAGGTATCTGAATTTGGCCTGACAAGGTGACCTAATGCCCCTTCATGTCTCAGGACCTGTTCTCACCCCACTGTGATCCAGCTGAAGCTGATGTACCTGGTGCTGGAGGGCGAGGACACAGGGATGGGTTTTTGAAGGGCCAGCACTGTGAGGAAAGGGAATTCATTCTGTTGGTAAATTAACACTGAGCTCTGAGATGTATTTCTTTACCTTGCTGCCTGCCTATCATGTGTTGCTCTGGTGGGGGAGAGAGACCCATGGTGTTTTGCAGTCCCTTTTAGGAGGATGTCTGTAAATGAGGTGACCTGTGGGCATGTAAATCTACCTGCTATTGCTCCATGCTCCTTCAGTGTGCCATCCTCTGGTTACCCGGCCTCCTCCCCTTTTCCCTTGGTCTGGTGTTTTCAAGAAGGTCTTTAGAATGTGCTCTTCTGTCTTTTCTAGACAGCACAAGTGATTTATGTCTCTTTTATGCCTCTTTGGCCCTTTTGTTTGCCATAATGGCACTAGGACGTGACAAAAAATTTCTGTGCTTCTCTGCGTAAAAGATCCAGACCTAGAAGGGGCTTTCTCCTTTATCCCCCTGCATGGCAGCCCTCTCACTCCTGGTGGTGGACAGTCATTTTTGGCTGACCTCACCAAGGATAGTCCCCAAAGTGTTGGCTAGTTACTATCTTGGTTTCAGGGTTGCTGAGATATGTCCTGCGGGGAACAGCACTCAGGAACTATCTTTTTTCTTGACAAATGTCTCCTTACAACCTTACTGCTCACGTGGGTTATGTGATTTCCAAGCTGGCTGGGAGCCTAGAAGTGAACTCATAGGCCTCAAGGAGCAATAAGTGCTGTTGTGTTTTAACCATCCCAGCCAAATTCTGTGCGTGTGTGTGTATGTCCATGTGTGAGAACTCTTTCCAGCAGAATATCTGGAATGATAACGTCGCTCCATTCAGTATTGATATCAGCTGCAATTCTCTGGTCCCATCAAAAAAACCCAAGCCAAACGAAGGCATTTCCTCTGGAAAATCACCTGGTTTAACCTGCACATGTCACCTGTAGGTCTGTGTGAGTAGAACAAGCCTCTCTTAAAATGTAGCTTTTTGTGACAGAGGAACTTCTGGGAAAGCTGAGGTTCAAACTGGGACCTTTGCATCAGTGAGGTGTGTCCCAGGTAATCAATTGGCTGCTGAAATCAACTCTCCTCATTCCTCTTTCAGGCACTGCAGGGGTCATGGGAAGGGGATCTGAAGCACTGAATGTGCTTGTGATGACTTGGAAACAGAGTCTGTTCTTTTATACTTGCATTGTGCTCTCCTGTAATTGGCTCTGTGGATGCTGGGCTGGTGCCTTTGAGAAACCAAGGAACTTGCAAAGGTGTTGAATGGTTCTAGTAGGAGCTGAAAGGAGCTGTGAGTGCTTCACAAGCCCATGAGGAGTGCAAAGTCTGTCTTATGGTACCAAAGCAGTTTTGTAGCTGGCTCAAGCCCAGAAACAGGACAGGAGAGAAAAGCACGTTTATGCCTTTGCATTTTCAAAAGGTCTCTTAGAGCCTTAAATCCTGGGATCGATGAAGTCTTTCATTTGGGGCCTTCTTTATTTTGCAACATGTGCACTTGTTGCTCTACTTCTGCCTGAAGAGCCTGTCAGGCGGAGTCTTTGCTGAGACTATGTTGGGCTGTGGACTAGGACTAGGGCTGGGTCTGCTGTGTGAATCACTGAACCTGTTTTCAGTGCCTGCGCTATAATAACATGAACAGAGTCTGTCTATACTTGTGGTACAGGGAGCTGAAGGGAACTAATTTGAATGTGGACAGCTGCATTGTGGAAATCAGGACTATTATTTGCTTTGCCAAACACAGATAACTGGAACATGGCTACTTTTAGCCAGGGCTCTGTTACCCTGCAAGAATACAGGCATCCCATAGATTCAGTGTCCTATCTGCCAGATCCATATGGATGACCTGATGTGTCCTGTGCTGCTCTGGACATCTTATGTTTGGAGTGACTCAAGGCCCCAAAGGCAGGTGAGGCGTCTCCCATCCCTACCTCTGTCTGCAACTGATTTATCCTGGTATGGTAGGAATTCCCTTCATAATTATTGTGGGCCTTGGAATATTTCCTTCTTTTATGACCTTTTGAAAAATTAAAGAAATTGGATTAGGTTAAAATTTCCCATTCCATATTTTTAAGTAGTATTTAGTCCTAAAGCAAGCTGTTTATCCAGGAAAGCTGTGGAAGCTCTCTAGGTTACGTTCAACAACACCAAAACCTGGAGGACAAGAAGGCAGTGTTGAGAAAACCAGTTCAGTTAAAATTGGACTAGTGAGCTTGGGTTGATGTAAAGTAACATCACTGAGCTGTGATTTCAGTGCTCTGCATCTGTAACCATGATCTCTACCCACCTCCTCAATGTGATAGTTGAGAAATCCAGTGAAGAGGTTGAAAAACATCATTAAACAGACCTCCAGAATTTCCCATTTTTCAGGACAAGCCTGCCCTGACAAGCCCTTGAGCCATTGTAACTTTTCTCTCTCAGCTTCCTGACAGAGGGTGCACACCATTTCCCAAAGAGACTTCTGCCAGTGCCAGGAAAGGAGACTGTGTTGCTTTGCTCAGAGTTGTCCTTGTGCTTTTTCCTCCCTCTTGTTACTGAGATAAGGAGCCCGTGAAAGACTGTGCAAAGCACCATGTCGGTTTAATCAGTGTACGAGGGAGAAACTCGATATGCCCTGTTAGTGTAGTCACAGTCCAAGCATGAAATTAAGTGGAGGTGGGGGTGGATGTGATGGAGAGAAATACTGTCTATCTCCCAGGCATGTAGCTAAGAGTCCACAGAAAGGGGGAATTGAGTGAGTGCCCTTGGAGAAAGCCTCTTGGAGCCTGGCAGACCGGGACTGTGGTGTCTTGTAATTATTGCACATAATAATGCAAAGTGGGTCACACAGCAGTTTTGTGTGACGGTATTAAATGGCACTTTGGGAGGGTGTGTGTGCTAATTACAGCTGGGGAGGAATGCCATCGCTTTGAGAGGGGTGAAAAGAAGGGAGAACGAAAAGATTTTCTTTGTGCCTTGAGGGACGTGGGGATAGTGTTTTCCCCATCACCCCAGAGATCAGGGGAGAGTTACACTCACTCAATCCGGACATCAGAGCCGCAGGCTGCATGTTGACATGGGATTTAATGCAACCTGTCTTCCTAAACTCTCCTGGAAGCCACGGGGCAGTGTGGTGGTGAGTGTTTGCTAGCCTGAATAACTGTGGAGCAGCACTGTGTGCCACCAGATGTTATCTGCCCTTCAGCCTGGAGCTGCCAGTGTTTAGAACTGGTACTTTCAGCCTTCACAAGCTGGTACCACAACTGAGAAGTGGTCCCACCTTCTTGCTGCCCTGACAGCCGACCGACCCTGCTCTCCCCCTCCCTTAGTGCTGCTGCAAGCAGTTGTAACTAACTGACCTGATTTACATCCAACTCCAGCCACAGCAGTGATTTAGGCCAGTGTAAGTTGTGCAGCTACAGGCTTGCTTTCCTCTCATGGCTGTCTCACATTGATGCAGGACAAGGCTCAAAATGTTAAAAGCAGTCTGGGAGCTCAACCCTTTCCTACCAAGCACTGATTCACTAACTCCATCTCTACTACTACATCCCTCGTTGGCTAGTTTGGGGGAATTCACCAAGAAGTTGGTGCAGATTACTGTCCTGCAGAGCCTCAGGATAAGTGACTAGAAGCTTTACACAGAGGAAAGAGATTTCCAGGCTACTGTTGGGGGCTTCCTCTCTCGATGCCATGATGCATGTGAGCCATAGGATTTTCAGTTGGTGTTGTCTGTTAAAACGAACTGTTTTCTTCAACTTTGGAAGAAAAAATTTCTTGGAGGAGAATGTGATTCAGGACCTCCCTTGCAATCGCAGGAGAAGGCTTTCTTGAGACACTAATTTTGCTGTTAAGTCTGACTTTTTGCATTTTCTGCAGTGATCTTAATGTGCCCTTTAAGCTTAAAAATTGAAGATGCTGTAAATGGAATTCCTCCTGGCAATACACCTTTTACTAGATGTTACAGATATGACAGTTGTTTGTGATATGGCAATTACACGGGGAACCTGCAAACAAGACTGTTGTGGTGTCGTGCCATGCTGTCCTGGTCTCTGCTGTTAAATTATCCTTCCTGTGTTTGCTTACTGAAGAAAGTACTTTCCATCTAGTTCAGAATGAATGAAGTAGAATACTTTTATTTGCATCTCCTTTTTGTCTGAAAACTAAGGATGATTTTAGTAGTCTCAGCCTACCCTTAAGCTTTCTGTGTGCTACCTTATTCAGGCAGCAGTCCTGCTGAAATTTGTGTGTTGCTTCTTGTAGTGGAGAAGTCTTAAAATGCTTTGCAGAGGCAGTTGGCACACCTGTCCCTGCTTTACAAATCCAAGGCACAGGGAAGAGCTTTCACTAAACTAAGCAGCAAGGGAAAGAGAATATGACCTACCTGATAGTGGCAGCATTGTAGGTCAGTATTAGATCACCCCAGCTGTGTAAATTTTGCAGATATGGAGCCAATTCCCCAAAATGGGGCTATGGCCAGATAAAATTTCAGAGAAAAGTGAAGGCAAGGATGCTCTGATGAAAGAGTCTTCTCCTGGATGCTGGAGAACTTGATGTTCTCACAGCTGCTGCTGTAGCTGTGTAGCATCGAGGAAATCACGTCATGCCCTTTTGTTTTTTATTCTTAGCTATTCTTTTTAGTTCTTGGAGTGCTCCAGCCCAGCTCTGGTTGGACAGCTTACTCCTGCTGTGGGAAGAAGCTTTTTGTAAGCTGTATGAAATCATGGAGCTGCTGCACTTGTTCTGCTTTGATCAAGCAAACCCTCTGCTTTGCCAACTGCCTCAGGTTTGAAGCCAGACAGGTCAGGAAGGGTCGTACAGCACCTTTGGATGCAGCCCTCGCTGCTGCTGTTCCCATTCTGGCATGCTGTCTCCCGACAGCCGTGCCGTGGGTCAGTCCCTATCATGGGAACATCAGCCCTGAGTGCCTGCAGGCGGCATTGGCTGAGATGCTTTGCTCTGGAAACCGCTCCTTGAGTTCACCCAGACTGGTCATCTCTGCCATTCTCCGTCCTGGTCCCCTGAATTCCCCTCTGCCTCCCCTGCCCAGGCCCTTAGCATGCCGTGCTGTGTGAGCTCCAGGGCTGTGCAGAGTGGTCTCCCTGCCAGGCACTCGGGCGTCCTGCCAGCTGCCCCGTTCCCTTGGGCTGACAAAGGCTGGGGCTGCTGCAGGAGGAAGCCTGTGCAGATCCCAAGGGGAAAAGGAGAGCGAGCACTTTGTATCACTTGACAGGAAGGCCTCTGCTTGACAAAAGAGCACTGCTGACAAGCTCCAAAAAGCAGCCCGGGGCTTATATTTCCTGAGCCAGCAAGATGTCCCCAGCCTTAGTGCAGAGGGGTGTTAAATAGATGGGAGTGAAAGCAGGATCCTCGGGTGCTTGCAGACCATGGCAAGGTGTGTTCCTGATGTGGCTCTTGCTTCCCAAAAGGTGAATTTGCCACCTATCCCCTTCCAGCTTCTGGTTTCTGTGCAGCAACTGGGGCACTGGGGGATGCCAGCACTTTGGGAAGCTCTTGCCAGAATTTTCACTTCCCCCTTCTGCTCCCCCCTCCAAGGCTCGCACAGCAGTGAAGTAATCTGTGACATTCAGACAGCGGGAAGGGGAAGCTGCTGCAAAATAAAATAACAGCATCAGGAAGCGGCACCGTGCTCTTTCCCGCTCCCAGCTGGGAAATGACAACACTTCATTGAGCGGCTCAAACCCGGCGCCGGTTCAGCCCTTGCCGAGCGGGGCTGGCTAATAACTTCCCCGGCTGCTCCGCTCAGCAGTGCCTGCCCAGTGGGCTCAGGGGTACCGGGGAGATGAGACAGGCGAGGTGCCAGCAAAGAGTCGCTTTAACAGCAGGCGCTGCACAATAACACCTGGCAAAACAGTTGCTTGCGTTTATAGCTTCTGTGAAGACCCTGGAGGGTGTTTCTTTTACATTTTAATTCCTGCTAGTTACATTTTGTGGGATTCCCGGAGCTCCCCCCACCCTCCCCCTTCCTTTTATGGCAGCTGCCGCTTTTACAGATGTATTGCAACCCAAAGTTTCACAGCCCAAATCTAGTGTGTGATGTGTCAAAGTGAGACCACCGGAGGCAAACTGACCGCTTGGACAGGTGGTGTGCGAGTCTGGAGAGAGGTTTCGCTCACTTCTTCCCTTTTTCATTACAAACTAACCCTTGGGTGCAAGGCACTGCCTTCACAGACAGGTGTCTGAGTGCAGGAGGCTGGTCCTACGTTTCATCCATGGTTTCTCTTTATTGTGCAGGGAAGTTGGTGAGCCTTCTTTTGTACTCTGTCCCAACCTACAGCCAACAACCGATTGAACCACAGCTCCCAGGCAAGGGGTGCAGTTTGTTCCTGAGATAATATAATCATAGAAGGAGAGACACTTAGGTTTGTGGATGCTCGGGTTTGTTAGCACCAATCTGACAGCGTGAGACAGATGTGAAAGGGAGCGTGTGAGAAAGTGGAGGTATCATCTATCTGGAGGCATCCAATTTGGGTATCTAAGTGAGGACTCAGAGTGGTCTTCTCTGACAATTAGCTACACAGGAGGGTAAAGATAGGCAGTGGAAATGGCTCCAGACATTTGAGCTTACAGGGCAAGCTCTGGAAGGAAACAGTGCTGGAAATGCCATTGGTTTAACAGTTGGATTACACCAGGCAAGCCCCTTAACACTGACAGTGAGATCCACAGACTTTAAATCCTCAAAAGCAGATTATATTCTTTGTGTACGTATGACTGTAATGTAGAAATAAATAAGGCAAAACCTCCCTTTTAGGGCTGGAGTCCTAAACCGCAGATCTGCTGTGGATTTAATGCCTATTCTCCTCATCTGAAGCTTAAGTGATGCAAAAGAGTCAGCACCTGGTGATGGCCTTGAGATTTTCTGTCCCCTGTTTGGGGTGCCCACACTTTCAGCTGTGCTGAGCCTGACTGTGGCTCTCCACAAGCCCTTTGTAATCTCGTGGTTCATTTCTAATGTTGGCCCCTAAAAACTGCTTTCAGAAATCGCAAGGCAGAAATAGTCACAGTAAACGTAGGAGCTGCATGTGTGTCTGTTGAGGTGGACAGCCTTGCTGCTGACCTCCAAACCAGTCATCTCCAAACCCTGTGCCAGTCTGGGTTGAAGCTGGCAGAACTTCCTTGTGGTCCTTGTGCTGCTGGGTGGGCAGTGGTGGGAAATGGAAGAGGTCATGCGAGTGACTGTTCTGGATACTGCTCTTGGAGGATAGTGTGGATGAGGTTGCTGTTTGATAGGGTTATTTAAAGATGATGGGTGTTGACTGGAAACAAAACACTATCCCCTAAGGACTCACCAAAGTGGTTTTTTAATCTAGGATGTGGCTTGTCTTCTAGGGATCCTAAACTGTATTTTCCATGAACTTCAACCACACAGCTCTCAGGGTTAGAACACAATTCCCGTTCCTTTTTGTTCAGATGTCTCCCACAGCAGACACTTTTTTAGCATGCACCAACAACTTTAGGAGGTAACAAAGTTAGTGCAGCTCCACAGATTGTCCCTGCAGCTTCCAGCCCCTTTCTTTGCATGCTGTGACTCGATGGCATTGCCCGAGACACGATGTCATCTCATTGCTGCACTGCCATCGCTGGATGTGTGGGAAGGAGCACGCACTCCATGGTGTGTAGGACACAGCATGGCTGGGTGAAATACCGAGCTGGTCCTACAAATTGCTGGGAGGGTGCACCTGCTGTGGTTGAGGCTTTTCCCATCCATTAGCTTTGGGGATTATGACTTTAGCTCTTCAGATGGTTAAAGCCTGCTTGAGCTGTTCTCCACTTGCTTGTTGCTGCCTTGTCCTCAAACAAGGATGACATCAGTGTCTGTGTATGTTCCTGTGAGTTTTTTTGAGTTGCTTCTGAACGTTAAAATTATTTTGTGTTTTGTGCCTAGTTTTTGTCAACAAGGTCCAACGTGGTCAGTCCTCTTGCAATTACTTATCCTAATGTTCTTGCTGACTTTTTCTTTTCCTCTGCCCAGCAGTGGTCTCCCCAGGCTTCTCATCCTGCAGGACAGCTAAATCCTCAATGCATAGGACTCTTCATCTGCATCCCAAATCAACATAAAATGTCTGAGGTTTTTCTTGGCCAGGTGCCCTAAGCAAGGAAAGGTACTAAATGATGTCACCATCTACCGATGATGCTCTTTTGGTCCCAACTTGCCACAGAAAGCAGAAGTGCAGCTGTGAGCTAAAAACAGAAGGCCCCTGGCTTGTACTTCTGGACTGATGGTGCCCCAAAGTCATGTTTCCCTATGCAACAAGTCTGAATTTAAAGTGTCTGCTCACTTATGGTTGTGCAAACCTATATGAAACTTGGTGTGACCTGCCCTTGGGGTGATTCCTGGCCCTGGAATTGACCTGATGTGGGTCCTTGGCCAATTCATTTCATACTTCTGTTCATCCTTCTGTTTTCTTTTTGGTCTGTCCACTTGAACATGCTCTCTCATTGTGTGTTTGTACTGTACCTTTTTTGATCAAGGCTCTGATCCTGACTGGGACCTTGGGGGAATTGCTGTAATAGTCATGATGTAAAACTTCTGATATAGAGAGGTAAAAAAAAAAAAAAAGAAAAATTATAGGAAAAGAACTATTTTCCTTCAGAAATCACAGTCCCATCCCACTGAAATTAAAGTGCCTCCAGAGCTGTGTGGGCTTTACTAAACTTCAGACCTAGACAATCCTCTTGAAAATCACCACAGAATCAGCCTGAAAGGACATTAAAGATCATCTCATTCCAAACCCCCTGCCATGGGCAAGGATGCCACTAGGTCAGGTTGCTCAAAGCCCCATCCAACC
The DNA here is from genome assembly GCA_013399695.1 of Formicarius rufipectus. Taxonomy (NCBI): domain Eukaryota; kingdom Metazoa; phylum Chordata; class Aves; order Passeriformes; family Formicariidae; genus Formicarius; species Formicarius rufipectus. The sequence goes on along the minus strand of VXAU01004247.1, from coordinate 698,159 downwards.
TGGCATTAAACACTTTCAGGGATGGAGCATCCACAACTTCTCTGAGCAACCTGTTCCAGTGCCTCACCACTGCCAAAGTAAATAATTTCTTCCTAACGTTTAATCCGAATCTTTCCTTTTTTAAGTTTAAAGCCATTCCTCCTCAAAGCAGCTCTCTTTCTTTTCTTTTAAGTCCCCACTAGGTACTGGAAGGCTTCTAGAAGGTCTCCATGGAGCCTTTGCTTCTGCAAGCTGAGCAGTCCTAGCTCTGCCTTTGCTTCTGCAAGCTGAGCAGTCCTAGCTCTCTCAGCCTGTCTCTGCAGCTGAGGTACTCCAGCCCTCTGAGTAGTTTTGTGGTCTCCTCTGGACTTCTCTAACAGATCCATTATTTTCTGAAGGAAAATAAGGCTTTCCTTGTAAGACAATTTCCATACTTCAGGTGTTGCTGCTGCTCCACATCTATCTAGATTTCAGGATCTCTGAAATTGTATATGAAACAAAATACCTGCCTTATGCCAAACTCTGGATGGAGGAGGTTTTCAGTGCTGTGGGCCGGGCTACTGTGGGCTTTTGAGGGGACAGGCTGGCTGAAGTGACACTGCTCAGGGACCCAAGTGGTTTTGGTTGTGCTGTTCCCCTCAGTACGGGCTCCACATTCAGCCCGGGTCAAGGAGCTGTGTCTGCAGATAAAGAGCTATTCTGGTAAAGTGTGCTAAGAGGGGATGTGTAAATGCAATAAACCCTTAAATTTATGTAATATATTCCCACAGCTAAGCCTCCTCTTCCCTGCAATTGGGGCTTTTAGGAAGTGATTCTTCTTAAGTTAAAAAAGTAAGACAAAGCCACCAGCAAGTAAATGGAGTGGTCTGAGGTGGAGGAGACAGGAGCTCTGCCGTGGGGGCACCTGGCAGGGGACGGGGACACCACCCGCCTGCTGATGGCTCAGGTTTGTTAATCTGAAACCACCGTGTGCCAATCTTGGGACAGTTTTTAAATAGCAAGTCAAGAGGGAAGCCACGGTTGTCTGGGGCTGAGGAGGGAGCCAAGCTGAGATAGTGCTGCTTGCCAGAGTGTCTGGACAGCATGGATGGAAAGGGCCCCCGCTTCCAGCATCCAGCCCCTGCCTGGGTTTTGGCTTCAGAGGTGATTTTTTCAGATAAACGTCTATTGTTATGGAGGTTGGGGGAGGAAAAACTGGCAGCTGAGGCAGAGAAGGGCTTGTGCTTCGTTCTGGTGTCTGAGGTCGTGGTGCAGACCTGCTGCAATGGGTGCCATGAGGAGCTGGGTGGGGTGGGGTGGTGGGTAGGGTGTGGCATGGCAGATGGAACACACGTGGTGGATGTAACACGACAGGGTGGGCAGGGCTGGCATGCCCTGTGTGTGTGTGGAGGGCCAGTTCTGGTGAGTGAGAGTGGGGGATTGCGGCACAGTAGGACAGAAAAAAGAGCAGGGAAGATCCTGGTGACAGTGGGGTCTGGTTCCAGGGCTGTGAGCAACGAGAACATCAAGTTTTTCAGGGGACAAGGGATGAAGGAGCGGTCAAATAGAAGCAAGATTTCTGAATCACCGCAGGTAGAGCCTTGTTTTGTGCTGTTTCTGGCCAGGGTCAGCTCTTGACTCATCAGGTGTCCTACACTTTCATTTAAAGGGTGTTTATGGGATTTGTCCCATTTCTCCAGCAGAAGTTGCACTAATGAATGAGACATCAGAGCCAAAGTGGCTCCCTGGAGGTCAAGGGAATGGGATCAGTCCCTGCTCCTGAGAAGAATTGTGGAGGGACCCTTGGAAGTGGTCTCTTTCTGAGGTGGGAGGAGACCACAGTGAACCCAGCATCCCAGCCTCCTGCAGTCCTCAGAACTGCTTTTGCTGAAACCACTTAGTGGCCATTTTCACCATGTGAATGTTCTCTTCCTTGGCCCAGGGATTAACTGGCACATAGAAGCAAGGCTAAGGTGGGAGGTGAGGCTGCTATCTGTCTCAGGCTGAAGGGTGCAGTGCAGAAGACACAGTCCCTGGAGGTGTTTATGGAAAGACTGGACGTGGCATTTAGTGACATGGTCTAGTTGACCAGGTAGTGTTCAATCAGAGGTTGGACTCCTGATCTCAGAGGTGTTTTCCAAGCTGATTGATTCCGTGGTGGGTCTGCTGTGTGGCTGGGGTGCCTGCATGCCCTTGCTGCTGGCTGCATCCTCCAAGATGTGAGCTGTATCAGGCGAAGTTTATGCCCGCTTCCATGTGCCTGTTTGGAGCAAGCAGATCAGAGGAAAACCTTCAGCCAAGAGTGCTCTCCTCATTTGTTAGAGCCTCGACAAGTTAAATAGAGGTAGAGATTAAATATGAATGGGACTTATGTTGGAAAGCTCAACCTTAGAGACTTTAAAGAAAAGGGAGTTAAGGCAACAGGAAAGTCATGTGACTAGTAGGAGGAAAGTCTGAGGGGGTGTGCTGTTGTTGTCCCATTTCCCTTGTGGAGCAGAGGAACTGGGGTAGAACACCTAAAAGGTGCCTTGCAAATAAGGTATCTCCCTGTTCAGAGGGGAGCTGCTGTCACAAATAAGCATCATCATTTTAAATTTTCTTACAGGCTTGTCTTTCTGAAAAACAAACCAGTAAAAGCTGTACACTTTTGCAATTTATATGCAATGCAATTAGTGGATCCTTTCCATTTGCTGACAGATTTCATCTGTCTGTATGTCCTTAGTTATTAATTGCTTGGGATTTAAACACAAGTTTCTCATTCATTATCTTTATTTTTCATCAGTACTTGTCTGATGGTATGAATAGCTGTCAAATTGAGCTAAGTATTACCAATTCATGGCAGATTTGTGTATTATTTGCATGAAAACTGCATTATTGCTGCCTGTTTAAGTGACTGTGCAGTGTTGTTAAGGACCAGATGAGGAGGAATCCAACTTTGTGTCAGTGTAACAGCAAAACTTGGATTACAGGCTATTTTTTGCCCTTGCATAGGAAGGTTTTGGGTTTTTTTTAGTAATTGATGGTCCGTTTTGCTTCTTTTTGTAACACATTCACTGAAAACGTGAGTGCCATTTTAAGGGTGTTCCTTTAGCAAGGAAGTGTGTGATAAATAGAAGGCAAAGTTCTTCATTCCAAGAAAGCACTGCAAAGCCACACCACATCTGCTGACTTCAGCAGTGTCACACCAGGTTTACACAACACACACATTGCAGCTGGGCTCATGTTGTGCATACTTAGAGAAAGTTAAATCCCCACTAGAGGTGATGGAAATATTTTTGGGAAATGAAGCTTTCCTAAAATTGGTTTTGTATTTTTGTTGAGACAAACATACTTGTGTTGGAAGGAAATGTAAATAGGAGTATCTCAAGAAAGGCCAAGGGAAAGGAAGAGCAAGACTGTGTTGCTCCTCATCTTGAGTACAGCTTGTTGACTCAGGATATGGAACTCCATGATCAAATCTCTGATCTGAAATGAAATGTACTTTTAAAAGAGGGAGAATGAGACAAACTTGACCCTACTCTTTGACAGGTGATAAATTGTAACCTCCTTCCTTAGTAAAAGCTGAAATAAGAGTAAAATGAGAAAAGCAAGAGAAGAAGGGGATTTCATACTTGGTGCAGTATGTTTTTGTGGCATTGCTTGCTGTGCTTGTGAGGATACACACCCTTCCCTAGATGTCCTTTATGGCAGCCTTCATCACTTTGACAGCTTTCATAGTCACCTTTTACCTGAAGGTACAGCAGCTGTTAGGCAGTCTCAGTATTTGGGTTTATTCATGTGCTGTAAAGCCACAGTGTTTGCATACTCTTCATGGACTCCATGAGAACTTACCAGAATCACAGAATAGCTGAAGTGGGAGGGGACTTCTGGACTCTGTGTAGTCCAAATTCTCTGGGCACAACAGAAGCAGTTCAAGAAGCCATGACCAGTTTGGTTTTTAATATCTCCAGTCCGTGCTGGTGCATGGGTCCTCTCCTGCTGTTGGGCTTTGCATATTCCATTGTTGAATTCTATGAGGCTTCAGTTTGCCTGTTTCTCCAACCTTTTGAGTCCCTCTGAATGGCATCATTGACCATCTGGTACAACAGTCTGGTACTCACAGTTTTGTGTCTTCTGCAAACTTGTTGAAGGTGCACTCAATCCCAGTCTCCAGGTCATTGATGAAGATTTTAAGCAGTACCAGCCCCAGTATTGATCCCTGGGTCGTGACTGGCCTTCAGTTGGACTTCATACTACTGATCACAACCTGTTACATCTGGCAGTTCAATCGGTTTTCGCCTTGCTTTCCATTTATCTAGTCCATACTTAGTCAATTTATCAATGAGGATGCTGTGAGAGACAATAGCACAAGGCTTGGTATGTTGCTCTTCCACTGGATTGATCAGGTTGTTCATTGGTTTGCTTGGCAAACAGGATCATTGGAATGAGCCATTTAAAAAAGAAATCCCCCCAGAAAAAAAAAAAAGGCAAATAAAAATCTCCTTGAGAGCTGATAATGCTTCCTCTCCCCTGTTGCTTTTCCTGTGGAAATTTTAAGCAGGGCAAAGAAGGGGCTGTCTCTCTCTGGAGCACAGAGAACCTCTGATCTCTCTGGCATCCTTGGAGAGATGTGTGATAAACAGGCAGAAAAGAGAGAAGAGTCCAGGTCTCATTGACAGAGAGCATTTTTGCAGGCAGGAAACCTTTCCAGACCTGATAGTTTGGAACCTGGCTGTGCTTCTGAGAGATAGCCAACCTTTCCTAGAAGTAACTTGTTGCACTGCTGCTGTTGAAATCCCCATGGGTGACATCCTAACCCAGCTGGTGTGCAGCCTTTTCATTTCTTGGACGTGACAGCAGGCTTTATTTTCCTTTTTATTTTTTCCTTCCCCATTCAGACCCTCTTAGAACAGGGTGTCCTGTGGGCTGGGTCGTTGCAGCACAATTAGATATTAGGTGTCAGGAGCAGATAATGGGCAAACACTTATCAGGGAGGATGGCACTTAGCTAATCACTGGCTCTCTCTATCTTCCAAGCTATTTTAGGGAAAAACAACAACAACGCAAGAAAGCTCCCACTGCAGTGTCTGTGGTTGAGGTTGGCTGCTGTTACTTTGGGATTGTGTTGGCGTTTCCATTCTGGCTTCATGTGGTGCTTTCCCAGTGGCCTTGTTTTCACAGCTGCCCCATGACCGGGCAGGAGCTGAGTGGCAAGTGAATGTAGCCACAACTCTGGCAAGGCCTCGTTGTCAGCACATCTGTCTTCTGCTGGATCACTTTTGTTTGTTTCCCCTGGAAAAGCAAAAATCTAGGTGTGGAGGCGTATGGGAAAGGGAGGTGAGTTTTAGGACGATTAGCATCATCCATGAAACTTCCACATTTTATATGCCTGTTACATCAGAAGCCTTTAGGATTGAAGTTGCATCCCTAGGCATTTTAGTATGTTTAACACTTGATTTTCTGAATCTCCAGCATCTGCCTAGTTTAGGTGTCTTACATGATCCCTCTGGGGTCTCTTCCAGCAGCAGAGGAAAAAGAAAAAAAAATGTGTTGAACAAAATGTCGGCTGGCAGACCTTACACACAGAGATATTTTTCAAACATTCTTTGCCTGAAACTAATTACCTCATACTAATTAGCCCTTTCCAAGTGGTGAATTCCTGGGGAGTCAGCCGTGTGGATGTTGTCAGTTAGCTTCCAAAGTCTACTCCCGGTGAAATGAGAGCTCAGTTGAGCCTCTCCAGTGAACATGAGGGTTGTTACTCCAAGGACTTGCCCTGGGTACCCCAACTGCTTGAAACAGTGCCGAATAAACAAGAGAAGCTGTATATGTGTGACAGTTTGGAAAAGCAACTTTGAAGAGAAATGGAAACCCCATCTTCCTGCTTGCTGCTGTCCCACGCAAAAAAGAAATCCTGCCATGTAACTCCTGAATTGCAGGAATTCCTGGAGTCCCAGAAAACCCTGTCTAATCTCTCCCAGTCCCTCACATATCGCCTCTGAACGTTTTCAATGAGTTCCCAGACCTCGTGCTTTCTTGCTCCTGATAACTAGCCATTGCTGGGATGCCAGAACCACTGCATTGCATAGCTCAGCTATCAACAAAAATATAGTGAGATAAAGGGGATGGTTAAAACTAGAGTGTCTGTGGCAATGCAGATGTTAGAGATACTCAACTGCCTTTCCCAGAGAAGTTCTTTAAATGGGTCAAGTTACTTTGGGAAAAGAGTATCTAGCCCTTTTGACAGTGTGAACATCCATAAGAACATCATGCAAACATTTCTTCCTGTTGAAGAGTCAGGCAGCCATCAAATATGTCCTTAGTGCTTCAGAGTCTTGGCAAGACAATGATACCTCCTTTGTGATTTTCTGAAGATGGCCTCTTGAGTGCTGAGCATGTTTAGGAAGCTCTGAGTTGCAATTGAAGATAAAAAGCTGATTTGAATGATGGGCAGTGAGTTTTTGAAAGAATTAGCCCATAAAGGAGATGAAATTAGACAGAGGAGCTAAAGGATTTATTGAAATGACTGAGCAATTGTAGGATTGCAGATGCCAAAGAGGAACAATAGAGCTGTTGAGTCCTCCTGCCAGGTCAGGACGTGTTCCCTGTAGTGTCTAGCCTAGCAACCTGTTCACTTGTATCAAGAGGTCATTTCCATTGCTTCCCTTCTGAGACCCTTGTACTTCCTGATAGGAAAATTGAGTAACAATGAGACCTAGCTGCCAGGCTAAATTTTTCATCTGTCTAATTGCTGACTATTATTCTTACTCATTTTATGGGAAATACATACTCAGAGAGAAGGGATCCCATGGGGTCCCTTAGATGACATGCCATTGTCCATGGTATTTTCACCAGTGTGTTACTGGAGAGTGCATCTTGGCATTTCTGTGCTCATGTCTGTGTCCAATGGGTATGATAATTTGGTAGCTGAGACACTTTATACAGCTTGGTGTGAAGAATGATGCTGAACTTGTTTTGTGTCAAGGTCCATGGCCAGTGACGTTGAATAACAGAGGAGTGGTGGTGGTCTTGGTGTTGAAAGTGATTTCTGGGAACCAGGATGGGCAGAGTCTCTTCCCGACTTTGCTACTAACTTGGCCAAATGTCTTTAAGCTATTGTGAACTCTTGAGGAAAATAAAGGTTTGTTCCTCCTGATCTCTATCAGAGGGATACTCAGTCTCTTGGCAACCTAAACAGCAGTGTGTAAGGCACTACTGTGTGTCTCTGAGCAGACGTGCTTTTGGCCTGTGTCCACTTAGTTTCTAATAAAAGGCATTTGCATTTGAGAATGTATTCAAAGCTCTGTTGACCACTAAGCAGTTATGGCTTGTTCATATTTGGGAGTTTGTAGCTTCTATGGGCAAGATCCAGGGAATGGTTGGAGCACCTTGTACTTAGGAAACTCTGGAGAAGTGCAGAAGACAATGATTACACTAGTGCAGCATTTTATCCACAGGTCTCTGGCTCAGCATGCATCTCAAATACCTTTGTGCTGAGTAGGGCAGGAAGAAGCAGAAAAGAAGAGACTGCAGCCACCTCCTCCAGTCGTGGGGATGCTGTGCTTCACCATTTATGGAGGGGGATTGGCCTCAGCTGTGAAGGCAGCTGCCAGTCTGCCCCTCCTGACCGTTATTTAATGCTTGTTAAATGAACACAACCTTTAGTTTAGGTTCAGCATTTCACTTGATAGCTCTCTGTGCAGCCACTGGGGCTGGGAAAAGGGAGGGAAGAGGAATCCCAAGAGCAGAAGCAAGACAGAGGAGAATAGGAAGGGAAGGGAAAAAAATATAAGGACATTGTTTCTAACAGCACTTAGTGGCCTAGATTTTCCTTTCAGAGCTATTTCAAAAGTCTGCTTTATTGTAGATCCATTCAGCTTTTATTGGTATATAGTACACTGTGTAGTAGCAGCCACTGTTGTCTCCCTGGCTCTTAACATGATACTCTGCCAGATGGCAAGAATATAAACCTGCATTTGTACTCTGGGATTGATCAAAGTTTTTTTGCTGTTGTCACCCCTGTAACATTGTCACAGATGTAAGGCTACTACACCCTGGCTCTCATCCCTGCAACCTTCCCGTGTATAAATTCAGTACAGTGTCCCTTTTCATAGCAATATAATGCCCACATTCCTTAAATCCCAAGAACAGCCCCGTGCAGGGAAGGATGCACTGCAAGGTTTCCTCAGTGTTTTAGACATGGCTTGTGCAGGGGTGAGTGTAGGGAGCAGAACTGGCTGGGAGGAGAGTAGATCTCTAGTAGGACTAAACCAGCAGCCCAGTTAGAGTAGCTTGGCTGGTTTACTCCAGTGGAGAACCCAGCTTGGGATCTCAACAGGGATCCCCCAAAGGAAAGACATTTAGGAATGATTAAAATAATACTCAATGCAATGATTGTTCAGTGGTTTTGGATGAACAAAACCTTGCAGAGGAGAGAAGCTATTTTGGAAGGGAGTGTGCAAATGGAGGGAGGTGGCAGAGATCCTGCTCTCTGCAGATAGTTTAGTCAGGCCAATTTTTTTAATCTTTAATTCATCTTTACTTTCCCATCTCCTTATTCTCATCCTGCTGTGCCTTTCACTCCCTATTCTGACACCCTTTTTCTTGGTGAGGGCTTGTGTGTGCCAACAGACTTCTGCAAAGAGCCCTAGCAGTTTTGAATGGCTGGACTCACCTCCTTTCCCTGAAGTAGGAAAGGCATGATCAACTTCCCTGGTTGCTGTAGGGAAGCCACTTATATTACAGCATAAAAATCCAGTGATATGGTCTTTGCTCAAAGGGAAGGTGGTCTTCGCTCCAAGAGAAGCAGATGAGAAGAGAGATCGTCATGATTAGTCTTCATACACCTGCCCTCTAAGGAAACAACCTTGTAATTCTGAGTAGCAGGGAGAGGGAAAATGATGTCCAGAGGTCTGTTGGGTTGCAGAGAGAGCAGTGGGCCCAAGGTTGGAAATTAAAGGAGTCTGGAGAATTTAATCAGATACCAATACCCAGTCTCTGGTGGTGGAGGTCTGGGAACAGTCCTCCAGCCTGTTACTTTATATGTTTTTTACAAGACTGCACTGTTGTAATCCCACCTCACACAGCTGGACCAGAGCTGTGTTGTGTGGCAAGGGGAGAAGAACTCCTGCAACATGCTGCTCGGTATGAATTGCCTCTGGGAAGCTCAGGCTGACGCATGTTGGAAAAAAAGGCAAATGATGCCAGTTTTGTCCTCCTGACACTTCATAAAGCTGGCAATTTTTTTTTTTTTTTTGTTTTTTTTGGTTTTTTTTTTTTTTTTTTTTTTTGTTGTTGTTGTTTTGTTTTTCCTCACAGTGATGGGGATGAGGGGAGAAGGAACCTGTTTTGGGATGGCTTATGGCTCCAGGAGTGGCTAATTTTTTGGCAAACCTTGCAGGAAGAGCCCCCGAAGCGTGCCAGCTGTAATCGGCCAGACTTTTGAGAGATACACTGAGGGAGATAACATTTTATTTATCCTTGCATAAACAGGCTGATGGAAAATGTCCCAGACAAGGGAATTCTCCCTCCTCCCGCTGCCCTCTCGCCCCAGTTCAGGCTCCCTGGAAGCAGCTGGGCTCTCTTACTCCTGCAGTCCCCAACAGCTTCAAATTCACTTCCCTCAGCGCCTTCAAAGGAGGTTTTGATAAATGCATTGCACTTTACAGCCAACCAGGCTCTAATTGCCAGGAGGATTATGATAAGCTTTTTTCTTGTTGTTTCAAAACAATCTGGAGGACAGTGTGCCCTCCTTGTGCAGACACCTCCCTCCAGCCCCACCACAGCCAGCCGGAGAGGAGGCAAGCAAGGTGCCAAATTCACCCTGATTATTGCATTATCCTGGGGGTTATTTGGTTACAATCCAGCCAGAGTGTTGTGAGCTGACACTTGCTGCAGACCTGTTGGTGACCTGTGCTTGACGGGAGACTTGTGCCAAGGCAGCTCCTCCGTCAGCCGCCAAGTGTCCTGGCACCTCCGGGGTCTCGGGAGTCCCAGCACCAGACCTGCCTCGTGGGCCAGTGAAGTGGAAACTCAAGAGGTCTGTCAGCCCCTGGGAGCGATTTTCTTTCTGTAGCCATGTGGTTTTTCTGCATGTACAGTGATTTTTATTTTTATTTTTTTTTATTTAAAAGGCACTCTTGCTTCTTTGCTGCTAAGTTGAATAACCGTGGTCTGGTTAAAAAAATAGTGCAGGGGGAAAAGCAGAGCTGCCTCAATTTGTGATCTAAAAATAGGGAAACGTACACCATTAAATTGAGAGGATTTAGAAGCATAACCATAAAGCCAAGAAAAGTTTGCCAGGAGCTATTGAGTGACACAGATTTTTAACTCCCTGCTTCTTCTAGTTTTCTTCTTTTAAAGGTGGACTGTACAGGCTTAGATTACTCCTTTGCTGCTTTTGACTACAAATATAGTTCAGGGAGTTCCCACTGTGGCAGCTGTCAGTAGAGCTTCCTTTGCCATTTTTATTGGTTTTATTTGTAATAAATTTCGAATGCTTTACTATCAGCAGAGAAAATGCTTTGTAATCACTATTTAACTCTTAAATATCCTACTGTATGATTGATGTACCTGAGAACTGCTCCAGAAGAGGAATTCAAGGACTTGTAACCTCGGGGAGAGCAAGACTGGTTTGGTGGTTGCCATTCTCATCTGGCACTTAACTTTGTGAATCAGTCACCTTCCTGACTGATCTGAGAGAAATTGCTCCTGTCTTTGCCATCACCAGCATGTGGATGAGTTTCCCAAGTTTGAAACAAAGATAATGGTGTTTCATAGAAATACTTCGACTGGAAAATGCCTGATCATCTGTAATCAGCTTTCTAGCATCCAGCTCTGCTCTTGGAGTGGCAAATGAATTGGAGACCCTGAGATAGAGCCTTCCCACTTCTGAGCATCATGTTATACTCTGGTGCCAAAACTGTTAGTGATATCCTTTAGCAAGATTTACCCTGTGGTAAATCTCTCTCTTTTCATAGAACTCTACTAGAAAAGTTCCTAGAGGTTGACCTTTTTAACATTTTGCTGTGTGGTTTCTTGGTCAGTGACTGACCAGCTCACTTTACTGGTCCCCCTCTCTTCATGCTCGCTGATAATTTCCAAATGGCTCAGCAAGGTGCTTTCAGACAAGATGAGTTCCACTTAATTTCTCTGAGTGGCTGGCATGAGCCACTGAAGCTTTCTTCAAACTTGGCATCACCTTTTCATGTGTGGACAACCAGTTTCCGTATCTAAAGCAGATTCCCAGTTAGCTGGCATCTTTGATTAAGAGATGTTGCATTTTACCCGATTTTCTTGGCTACTTAGTCACCTTTGATTGCTCAGGGCTTCAAGATCTTCTATAAAGCTCTGCATAGTGTGGAGACACTATTCTTGGGCTTGAACACGCCTCAGATGACACTGTGCTGGTTTCACTACTGCTGTGTATCAGACAGCTGGCTGTCCAGGAGGGCCTCATTTGCCTTTTTTTTCTAGACAATGTCTTAGAATCAGCTGGAATCTGTTTCTTGGATGCCTTGAGTATGAACAGAGCTGTCCAGAAAGCCAAAGGCAGCCTGACAGACAGGCAAGGAAGTATTCAGGGAACTTTGAATGGGATGAAAAGCAAAGTTATTCTAGATGAGCTCTGGAGCATTCTGCCATGAGACAAAACCAGGGCCACGTGCTGGTTGGGATTAAAAAATACATAGATATGTTGATAATGGGGATATCTACTCGCATATTACCCAGTTTTTCTTTTTTTAAGGGATGTTAATCCTCGTGCTTTAAAGCAGTATACTGAATACTGGGGATACAGTTATTTAAGGAGCTCTCTGCAGTGAAGTGACTTCCTAGTGTGAATATAGCTGCCACGTGAAAGCCATGCTTTAGCTCACACAGCTAAAGCAACCTGCAGAATTAGTGCCTAGGCATAGCCTAGCTGGCAAGCCCTTCAAACTGGGAAGGCTGTAGATACGAGACTATACTTACACATCCAATCTGTCAAGATGCTTCTTCAGCAAAGTACTGAGCATCCTCACAGTCCACCAAGAGTGAGTGAGCTTTGATTACTGTGCCCCTGCCAAACACCTCAGGAAGCACGACCACATGATAGAATAATAGAATTATTAATGTTATAAAAGACCTCTAAGATCATTGAGTCCAACCATTAATTGAGCACTGGATCGCCATTAAACTGTGTCCCCAGGTGCCACATCCATGTGCCTTTTGAACACTTCTAGGGGTGGTGATTTCACCACTTCCCTGGGAGAACTATTCCAATGATGTTGTGCAGGTCACTGGCTTGGGAACCAGACTTAAAATTCTAAGTGTGACATAGTGGGGCATCTGGGGTATCGGGGGGAAACTGATGGCTTGTGAAATGCTGTGGTTCATGGTAGTGAGGGTGTTAAACCATGATGTGCTGGAATGAACACACAAGCAGCTTTGAAAACACTTTCCAGTCCCCATGTCTGCAACTAGATACTGTTGGGATAAATAACTTCAGTTTAGGTAGAAAATAAAACAGATTCTGGTATCTTAAATGTAAGCTACTGCCCTTCTTAACCACAATGTATGGGCAAAGCCACTACTGTCTGTGTGGCTGAAGTACCTGGGTATTTCCAGCATACTGAAAATGAAGATGAAACAGAAGAAATAGAAGTGTGGCTTGGCTGGGGATTCAGAGGAGGGTTCAATCTGACTTGGAAACACAACCTTTGGATATGTATGTTCTACGTGCTTCAAAACTGGGTCAGAGATGTCAGAAGAAGGTTTGCTATTGATTCAGAGGGATTTACCTCTGTATTCTGACCTACAATAATCTCCCTAGAGCTCCTCTTGCTACTCTCTTGCTTCAGAATAATCCCACTTGTTTTTAACTCCCCCTCCCTGTCCCCATCACCCCAGCAATCAACATTTTATTTAGCAGATGTTAGCCCAAACTTCCGAAGCAAGGGTAAACAGAGCTAAGGTCAATCTGAGAAGCACAGCACCCCAGGAGAACTGGTGCTTTTCACTGCTGCTAGCAAGCCTGTATCCTAACTGGAACTGGAGGGAATCTGAAAAGACATGGGTAGGATTAGTCCCTGTGAGGATAGCAGGGTGTATGTATTAAAAACAAAACTAAAAAAATCACACAGAAGTGTAGAACCTTAACATGAACTGGGTAAAACTATACCCTTCTTATATTTCCTCCCTTTGAAGACCTTGCATTGTGTATTCACAGCCATTACCAAATGAATCAATGATTAAAAACCCCAAACCCAACATCTTGATAAGAATCCAACTTTGCTTCAGCAGTCCATCCTATAAGGTAACCAGAGCGAGTTCCTTTCACTCCAGCCATTGTTAGCAACACAGATTATGTTCTTCAAAGACTGTCTGTCTCATTCAAACACAAGGTCCATATCTTGACTGAGCATTAACGTTACCTGATAGGCCCTGTGTCCAGCTCCACCTTGCCCTTCCTGGTGAACCAGGCTTTATAGCAGAGTCACAACATGAGCAGAGGGAATAAAGAGCCTTTGTGCTCCTCCTGGGTCCATCCCCTAAAGCTGATCAGGCACCAGGATTGATTACCAGGCAGGGAAAGACCTGGTAGCCTACCAAATCTGTATGAAGACCCCTATCTAGCGACTTCTTCCCCCAATTTGCATTTCAGGCCTCCCTCTCATTTTAAAAATGATTTTATCTGGCTTTCACTATAGTGCAAACTGGAGGAAGTTCACATGAGAAAAGGCAACAGGGAGAGCATAAGATTGAAGGCCATTCCTTTGGTATCTTACAAATAGAAATTAAGGCTATAATCTGTTATTTAATGTGCAGCAAGAATTAGTTCTTCTTCTGCTCCACAAGTACTAGGAATTAGCATTCACTTACATCCATTACCAAAGTAAATAAATTTACAAATACATAAAATTAAATCAAACAAGTTATTAAGGTTGCAAAACAAAGAATTGAAGAAAATGTCCTGTTCTGCCTTAATTCAGCTCATGTGTGAATGTGCCAAAACATAGAATTTCTACTTAGGTGTTCTCCTAATATTTTTCTCTCATAAGTCTGTAGTTATATGTCCCAAGCATTGGAAAGTCTTAGCCCAAATGGCTCTGTGTGGCAAAATTATGACCAATTAAACTTTTGTCTTCATCAGTTTTAGCAACCTGTTGATTACATCCACAGGGACTCATTATGTGTGGAAGTCCTCAGTTTCTTTTGTTTGGGATAGCAGTAACCCTTGAAGGAATTTCATATAGAAAGGGTGTTTTTTTAAAAAAATGCTTTTCCTCTTTAAAAATTGTGCATAATTTAAAAAATGCTGGTTCTTTTTCATGGATTTATGGAAATCCTGGCAAATAGTGACGAAGTGTGTTCAGTTCCTCTTGTCTCTCTGCAGTGTTGGTTCGTGGTGGCTCTTAGAAGTGGGTATGGTTTGTGCAAAGGGCTGTGAAAGTGGGACTGTCCTGCATGCTGTTTGTGTCCGTGTCTGCTGGAGGATGCTTGCCAAAATCCGTGAAATAGCTTTAGGACATTTTCTCCTATCTGCTCTCTTTGGGAAGTGGCCCAACAGGCCCTAAAGCTCTTATTGCTGCATTACAGGAACTGTGAGGAGAGGTGGAGCCTTTCTCGCCTAAATCCAGCAATTATAAACAAGCCACTTAGCCAAAACATAAAAGATGGTGTAAATGGAAGTATGCCTTCCCTTAGGGTTTTCCATCAGAGGGTCTGTTTCCCTGGCATCCAGCCCTGGGGAATAGCCTGCTCTTTTGTGAGTGATTCCTACGGGAGGTCTGAGGAATTTTGAAGCTGTCAGGCTGTAATACCCCGGGTTTAGCTTTTTCGAGAAAGCACACTGTTTTCCAGAGAGCGAAGCCAGATTGCTGGTTTAAAGCTGCTACATTTCACCAAAAGAATGCTGATTATTTCACAGTCATGAGAGCGCCTGACCGGTAAAATGTGTGGGCAGTCCGTCCGCTTTTTTTTTTCCTTTCCCCCCCGCCCCGGTTTTTTCACTGATTTGGCTTCTTAATACAATGCCTGAAGATCTTTTGAAAGGGCCAGAAAATTCTGCTGACGGCTCACGCAGCTGATTTGACCCAGAGCGCCTGCTTGGCTGAGCAGAAAGATGACACTGCAGCAAAAATGTTACTTTGAGGGAAAAGAAAACAGGCACAATGCTCCTGCCATTGTTCCCAGACTCTGTTCTGGTGCCAAGCTCTGCACTTAGGAAAACACAGAGGTACCAGGTTTTAACCTTTTGCCTGCTTCCAGCAGGTGTTATCTCTTGCTCTCAATGGGCAGGATGAGGTCCACAAATCTCATTCAAGCCTCGTGCAGCCCCGCTGGCTGTGAAAGGACAACTTTTAGTGGGTTTCATGCGGAGGAGCTTAACAAGGTTTTCAGCAAAAGGAGTCATTTGCTCAATTTTATTCTTTCTAGGTTTCAGTGTAATGTTGGGTGAAGCCACTGGTGCCTTCTCTCCCAGCACTGAAAATTAATGGAGGTGCTTTAGCGTTGGAGTATCCAGCCTATGACGAATAGGTGCTACGGAGCAGGCAGGTCTCTGTAATTTAACTGTATTTTATCAGTGACAAAGGAGTTAATAAAAAAAAAAAATCTGAAATGGCTTTGGTGAGGCTCCCATTTAAATAGTTATTGTTTTGAGTGAAAATGGTTTGTGGAAGGAGAGCAAAGTGCTCTGACTTCAAAGCTTGTCATTGTAAAGAAATCTGATGGTGAGTGGTCACGCATACCTGAACGTCACTCCTACTGCAGCAAAGCCAAACGTTCTGGCAAGCAGCCTGGTCCTGTTCCCATTACAGGCTGGCTGAGAGATCCTCAGCTGGTGTAAATCACAATAGCTGTGTATAAGTTGGAGATTTCTTTTTTAAAAAGTTGCCAAGTGTGCTGGGGACTGGATCGAGCCCCTTACAAGCCTATGGGAGCTTCTTAAAACCTTCTGATCCTATTATTTGTTTAAATCTTAGAGAAATCCTTTGAGCCCAAGAAAATTTGCTACAAGTACGAACAGGACTTGCTATGTTTTTTCACTTCCCCAGGCTGCCTTGCCATCCTGCTGCACTTAAGAGGACATTGATAACTACCCAGGTGGACTGTTTGTGCCTCTCATATCTACTGTGAGAAACCAAATCTGCTTCTTTTGACCTACCATGCGCATTCCTGTAGCTCAGCTGGGTGCCATCCTGGACTGCTGGGCCAGAGTGATCAGAATTCAGTGTCTTCCTGCAATATCTGAGCAGTTTTGGTATTCTGCTTGAAATATACAGGCAACAGATTTTTTTCCCCTCCCCAGTAGATACACACGCAAGGTAACAGGCATGCACACTCCCACCCTGCAGATTAGGTAGCTCCATCATGCAAGGATGATGCATTTTGCAAGGATAATGCAGCAGTGATGACAAATGGATACCTCTAAGTATTTAGAGTGTGCCTGGAAGGCAGACAGATTATCTCAGAAGCACCTCAAGCTAATCCTGCTCAAGAAAACCAGGTTTTTTTTAGCCTCTAATCTACCTGCAGAAACTAGGGAGGATTTGGTGTGCCTTGTTTTGGAAGAAGTGGGAAGTAAGATGACATGCAAGCTGGCAGTTCAAGTCTGGAGACTGTTTGTTGTAGGGTGTGGAAAAATTGGAAGGCATTTCATATTCATTGACCAGTAGTAATTTTTGGAGTGAATATCTTCCTGTGTACTTGGAAGAGATAGGTGTCGAAAATCCACAGCCACAAGTCAGTGAGGACACTGTGTAGTATTCTGCACTGATGTTGCTTTATGCGAAGTTTGAAATTATTCAGACTTTGCTTCTTGGCCTCTATTTTGAGCACAGTGTCAAACAAAAGTGCTATAAGTGATGTGCACACATCTAGGAAGATGCTACAGGAGGAACTGTTATTAGGGCTGCCCTAATGGGATGGCAGATGTATCTTCTGTTGCTTTTCTGAGATGAGAAAACACCCCTTACTGTTCTGCACTGGAACAAACCCAAAATGTTTCACTTTATTTTCCCCCACAGGCTGGAATGTCAACAAAATGTCCCTTTTGGACTGAAAATCTTGACCTTTTCCATTCCTCCTGGCCACTGCAGGAGTTCCCTGAAACGCGCAGTTACTTATCCCTACTTCTTCAGGAACAATGACCCGAGGCCATCCTGGCATGAGGAGGCTCAGCTGTGCCTGTGCTATGTTGCCTGGATCCCAGTGACCTCTCCTCCAATGACAGCAGTGCCTTCCCATGTGAAGCTGTAACTCTGTTTTGCCAGGATTCTCCTTGTTTGTAGATGAACCCATTAAGAGTCACATACCACCCCCCCACCGTGTGCAAATCACAGTTTAAATAAACATCAAGCTACCCTCCCCTCCTCCACTAAAATAAATCTTCTAGGCACTCTGGCTGGCGCATTTGGGGTTATTTTTGTTGTTGCTGGATTTGTTGTCAGGTCATGCTAACCTGACCATAGATGTGTATTTTAGTTGAAGGAATCATGGGTCTGATTCTTCAGCTGAGGTTCATGGATGAGTTACAGTTGCTTGGCTGCACCAATTTACTTTAAACAAGCATCTGTGTCTTTTTTAAGTGACCCAGTCCCAAAGGAAACAGTTTCAAGAAACAAGGGAAGCCTGGACCAACTTATTAGGGTGGGGGAATGGAAAAGAAGAGAGAATAAAAGGTGTAACCTGTGCTCTCACGTGGTTCTCTGGAATGATGTTACCTAGAGCTGTTCTCATGCTTTCCTGTAGTGAAAATCTACCAACATTATATTTAAAAAAAAAAAAAAAGATAAATTCCATTATATAGATGGGGAAATGAGGCAGAGAAAGATGAAAGGACTTTGGCCTGTTCAGCCCACCAGGAAAAAACCAACATCCAGGTCAGCCAAGTCCCCGTCTTTACACTTTGGTCCTTAGGCCATGGCTCTCTAACTGCCTTGCACCTGTGTAAATAGGGAGGCAGGTGCAAAGTCCTGGTGTGCTGTGGTTGCCGTCCCTACGCAAGGAGACGTTGTCAGAGGGTGGCTGAACACTGTCAGTGTGTCCTGCCTTACCTCTGCTGCCTGCCCCAGGCAGTATGGCTTGTGTCCTCCCCGAGCAGGAGGCATTGCTCTTGCAGTGTGAAAGCTTGTAGTCAGCACAAGAGATTTCATGCTCTGTCTCCTGAAATCCAATATGAAGCAGTTGCCTTCTCTCCATCCCACTGCTCATTACACAGCTCCGTGTGTGGCCTCTCCCCATAATTAACCTGAGAGGGTTACTTTCCTTTGCTAATTTGTAGGAAGTGGCTCATGACATCTGTTGCAGCCCTGAGGCTCCTTCCTGCAAACCTTTAGCTGGTTCTCATTGAAAGAAAAGGCAACACAAAGAGGTGTAACAATTAACTGACTAGAGTCCTGGCTTTGAAAATAGCATCTTTCAATTGCTCTATAGAAACCTACTGAGAGCAGAGGAGGGGGAATATTTCTTTAATTCCCTATAAAGGGAACCACGGATTTAAACCTCGTGACTAAGTATCTTCTTTCCTCTTCTTGTTAATACTTCAGGGAAAAACAAATAACCAGCAAAGCAACGAATCTAGGAAGAGTTTTAAGATGTTTTGCTTTATTTATTGTCTGTTTCATGGGATAAAGTTATAGTAGCCCTCTTCCTGTCTCACCCTTTCTCCGTTGCAGATTTGCGTTTACCTGTTGCATCTTACCTTAACTGGGGCTTGCTGCTGCAGGGAGGTTCCCCCTATAAAAACCACTTTGATCCTAAAACTCAAGACTTTTGGAAGAAACATCTTTGCTAGACTCTCAAGGCAAAAGGGATCATTTGGATTCTCTTCTCTCAAGTAGACTTCTCATTTTTTTCTGTAGTATTTTGCAGTTAGGTGTTGGTATGGCAAGGAAAAAACCAGAAGAGAGGGAAACGTGCCAACCTATTCTGTGGAAGCGAAGTCACTGGGGTGGGTGGGAAGCTGGTTCTCACCAGACAAGCTGCTTTGAGATGACACTCTCCCAGTCTCATACTATTATAAAGTCAGTATTCCTCAGAGAATAAAGACAAAATCTGTGCAGGTGCATCTGTGTGTGCACTAGAGCTGTGAGAAAATACGTAAGTTTTATTTTCACTGATTTATTACATGACTTGAAATGAGATTTTTGTGATCCAGGCTGTTCTGGGAAACATAAATTTCCATGCTGTACCTAAAAAGTTTTTTATAGTATATCAATTTTGATAGACTTTCATCCCAAATTTGTAGTTTTCTTTAAATTGGTATCTTCTCACTGAGATGCAGGCAGCTGGAAAATGATTGTGCTGTAATCTCATCCGACCTCTCATATAATGTGCTTCACAAAATCTCACACTGTCCCTTCTGCAGCGTTTCTGCTGGGCTCAGAACATTAGGTGTATGTAGATAAAAAACCTTTTAGAGAGCTGTCTACTTTGTGTTTGCAGCAGGCGGTTGTAGTGTGAGTCAGGCAGCTCTGACCTCTGCCAGGGCTGGTGATACCTTAACAGCAGTTGCATGTATGTGTGTGTGTGTTCCGCCGTAACAGCAACTGAATGAAAAAGGCTTTGAAGTTCCTGGCTGGCTGAGGAGCAAAAGTCCCTTCGTCTTTCAGCACTAGTGGCACTTGCCAGGCCATCCGGCGCTACTGAAAATCCCCCTCCCTGTTCCCGATTGTGAATGTAATGAAGATGACTGACAACCAAAGTGCTGTTGGCCTCCTGCTCTGCGTGAACAATGAAAGCACCCTGGTTGGTCCTGCTGCGATTCCTACCCATGTAAGGGCTTTTTGCGTTGGTGATTATTACTGGGGACTTTTGCAGGAAAGGAATCCCTTCCTACATGCACTGAACTGCTGTCGTGTGAGGGCTTGCGGATGACTAATACCTGAAGTTTTGAATTTTGTGGAGCGTTGTGTGCCAGCTTGGTCAAATTATGGCCCTTCCTCCAGAGCAGTCAATAAAATCCAAAAATCCAAAACAGAGACCCTGCAGAACTGAGTGGGATGTCTCCTGCAAAATCCAAAATCTGCTGTGATGTCTCCAAGCCTGAAACCCTGTGGTCTCCTCACTGTTAGCTGATGGGGTGAAGTGTGCCCTGCCACATCCAGGCTCTTGGGTTGTCCTCTTTAGTTTTCACGCCACATATTTGAAAGGTCTGCTTGGCAAAGAGCTGAATGGTCCCATGATCTGTATGAAGGAGTAACAGATTTGGTAGGAAATAAATGGCTCTGTTAATAAATAATGAGGACTGTATGAATACTGTGTAGGGGGCTGCAGCAGGACCAGGCTGTGTGGACTCAGATCTGAGGGTTCTGTTCCAAGAGAAGGGGGGTTTTTGTGTGGCATGGTGATTAAGGGGGTGTATCAAAATGTATAAGGTTAAAAGCTGGTGGGTATGAAGGTTGCTGAGCTGACTCTTATAGAGAGTGGTGCAAATACACATCACTTGGAGCCATGGAAGTCTGGGCTCTGCAGATCCATGTGCAAAAGGGCTCAGAGAGGAAGGTCAATTCCTGCCATATCCCTTAGCACATCATGCTTTTGTTTGTAAACATCAGAAAATTGTTTCTTGAGTTCCTTCGGAAGTGCTGCTTGCTTATGTTTTGGGAGGAGAGGAGAGGGTGGGATGGGAGGGTCAGAGGACAGTAAAAAGTATAGTTGACATGTTGTCTTCAAGTGACCTGTGACAGCTTTAGCTGCTAAAGCCCTGAGCTCCCCAGGTGTCCATTTGTTGATCTTGAATTCACACTGCAGTGGCCGTGTCAGTGTAGTTGGCCTCTTGCTAGAGGAATTCCAATTGTTTGGAATTGTCTAGGAATTTCTCAGAATTGCTCTTCTGACAGCACCTTATTGTGTCCCTACTGCAAAACAGTTCTTCCATTGCCTCTCTCATTCATTCTCAGGTTACTTTCCAGGCCCTAGAATAATCTCATGATGCAGTGGTGAGATAGACACTTAGATTTAGACCTAACTCATAGTGAAGAAATAACATGAAGCAGTTGGGGTCCAAACCTTCAAGCCCACATGTTTAATGATAGATGCTTAAATCAGACATCTCAATGTGTTGTCTTGTCCTGATCTGTGAAGTCTGTTAAGAGCTTGTACTTGTATTAGTTGAATGCCAGTTTAACAGGCAGCATCCTCTGATACTTGCTGAGGACCATTCCCTCAACAGAAGGAACAGAGGCACAAAATTATTACAGAAAAGCTCTGATTTCATCCTAGCCAAGTGTTGCAGCAGACCATAAAGCTGTAAAGTTACCCTTCCCAGAACCATGACTCAGTCTCCAGTACTCAAGAGGATATTAAGGTATTTTAAAATTCCCATTTAGGCACTTGTTGCTTGTTTTCTGGCTGAGAGTTCAAATTCTCAAGCTTTCCACAAACCTGTCACCACAACAGCTAAAAAATTCCTTAAGGTTCATCCTTTTGTGTTATCCCATGACTCCTGAACTTGGGTCTACATGAAAACATACTAATTATCATTAACTTGGGATAAAAAGAGCACAGTTGGCATCTTGGAAAGTTTTACATAAGCCCTAACATTGCAAGCCTGGTTCTGCTCTTGTAAACTGTGGGCTGCAAGTGGCACCTTCTTGTCCAGATGACTTTTTTCAGGAATTTCTAAAAGTCAGCACAGCTGAGGGAGGGTGAGGTCACTCCTCATCTGTCTTGTGCCCTCATCAACGATAAAAGCATGTAAGCATTGATTGCAGATTTTTCTTTAATTGGGTGAGATGGTTTGGAGAGAGCCAGCTGTTTTCCTCCTCCCCAGAGAAGCTTTTGGGCTGACATAACCCAGCAGCAGGGAAAGTGGATAGACGTGGGAGGGGGGTGGTAAAGGAGAGCAGGCGTCGGGTCTCACGCCTTCCCAAACCAAATTGCATTTCTGTCACTCTGAGATCTTGAAGGGCTGGCTCAGGAAAGAGTTGACACAGGTTAAGCACTGCAAGAGCAGCAGAAGCGCCCTGGCAGTGTGTGTCTCATTGGGGGTGCTGTGACAGCCATTTGCATGAGTTCAATCCAGTGTCACTGTTCTCTTGCCCGTCGTTGCACCTGTATCACACCCCTCAAGGCTCGATGGTGGTGGAGAATGGACCTTTACCACCCTGCAATCAAAGCGTGGCTGTGCAATGACCACGGAGCTTGGCCCTGGCTAAGCCCTTGGTGGTTGGTAGTGAAATTCAGGGATCTCCACACACAAGTGCTTCATCCCCCTCTGCTTTTATCTGAATGACTGAAGCGATCTGTGCAGAGGGATGGACGATCTTGAGGGCCCTGCCAAGAGCTCGCTGCAAGGGCAGCCACCTGGGTGCTTGCAGAGTGGAGGTCACTTTGCAGTGGTTTTGCTTTCCCTGGTGGGGAATTGAGGGATGTCGTACCAGAGGGAAGGGGTGTGTTTCTGGTGGGTTTGTCTGTCACTGCACGCGAGTGAAATGACAAGGTGCATCTGGCACAAGTGCATTTCCTCCTCTCTGACTGACGTGGTGAGCTGATGTGCTGCCCTGTGTTACAGCTCATCGGCTCCGTGCGTGAAAGAATTCAATTCATTGCATCTCTCACTGACATTGCCACGTAGGGGAAGGGGTTATTTTTGCTTTTTAAAGTCTGATGTGCATGAAGTCTTACATATTCTGTGTTTAAGAAGAGTAGCTAGTGGCTGTGCCAACGCACAGCTGCAGGAGCACTGTGGAATAACATAACACCCGTGAACTGCTGCAAGACATGGAAGTTTAGGATGCTCCTATATCACCCTTGGGTCTTGCTTAGAATTTCTGGATGTAACATTTTTGGGGTACAAGATGCCAGTCCGTCATAACTAAGATTTTGAGGGAATGGTTAATTTTGGTAATTTATGAGGTTCATTTAAAAAGCACTAACACTACTATTATCATGTATTTCACAACTGTGCCTGGGGGACTTTATCTTGGATCCGAAAAAGGCTAATTGTTGTACAAATAAAGAATGGAAGGAATAAAATTGTCTCCCAGGGAGGTTGTGATTGCCATTTACTCTCTTCAAATGAAAAGCAAGATTTTCTGATTTGGCACAGTTTAGGTTTGATCTGTGATTTATGTTGCTTTTTACCAAAAAGCTTGAAAAGATTAAAAATGAATAGAAAGTGCCAGGATTGAAATTAAATTCTACCACACTGCTGATAGAACATTTGACCAGACAGGAAAATGTTCATAGATTAATATTTTGAGAAAACACTGAGGTTCTTAATTTTCATTATTTTTTGTGACCTGTCTTTGGAATAGGATTTTCCTTTAGAATTTTCAGAAAAGTATGCGGGGACTGGAAAACCATTTCCCCTTCTCTTTCTTTGCAGCTGATACAGTTAAACTGTGGTGGGTGGTGTTGGGATGAAGGGGTTTTTCCCTGTGGTTTTTCTAACCCCATTCTGCGCAGAGTTAGCTGACCCAATACTAAAAACAGCTGAGTCCAGCATTGCATTAGAGCACTGCTCTTAACTGCTACTGGTAGTTTTGTGAATTATAGGGCCAGTTTTTGCCATGCAGACAAGGCCATAATTATTCTCTGAATGTGGTGTGGGTGATGTCACGCTGTTGCACAAAGTAGACTGCATGTGCTAAGATAGCCATGTATGTCAGGATACAGAGAGAGGGCCCACATGACTGTGGAGTAGCATCATGCATTTCATTAATACACTGCTCTCCCAGTTCTACTTTCATTAAATGTGTGGCAATATTCACACATGCATTTTCTGTGTGTGGGGTGTTGTCATGTCCTGACCTGCAGAGCCTGTGATAAAATGCGGCATTTCTGCATGTAGATCATGTGTGTGTGTGTATACACATGTAGAGGAACCCTTTATAAGCTGCTAAGTTTTGCAATAATATTTTTAAAAATTATTTATATAAAAAAAAATAGCGAATTAGTTTCTTCAGTCATCTGTTGCATTATTTAAACATCCCCTTTGGTCTCTGCCCTTTCCACCTTGCCTCCATTCCCAGCAACAGTCATGATTTTTTTCCACTGCATGGATGGCTTGCTGGGCATTTCCAGGATCAGAGGAGTTTAGTGGGGAGATTGGCAGGAGCACTCAGGCTGTGCAGGCAGCAGTGGTGCTGTTGCTGCATGGGTGTATCAGCAAAGGTGTATCAGCACCAGCCAGAGCACAGTGTACCATCCTAAGGGCACTAGGAGAAGACATGCTCTCTGCAGGCTTGGTTTCTTGCCTTGGACATCAGCCAGAGGTTCTCCAAGGCACACATTTGGGCTGCTAATCTGTGCAGGAGCCCTTACCACCACACCTCTCCGGGTGCCCTGTCTGGCAGATGTGTGGTTTTTGTGCACAGCCCTGCACCACAGTTCAAAGACTGGCATTGCAAAAGTTCATCATCCATCAGGTTTTGGAGCTGGGTGTGTTTCTAACGTCCTGGGCTTGCAGGATGACAAAGGCTTACTCACTAGGAACAGCGTGTTCACACAGGAATGGAGGGACGGAGTCACTTCTGTATGAAATCCTGAGTCCCGTGGGTTGCGTGGGCTGTTTTGCCTTAAGGTTGCTGCACAGAGTTTCTTGCTGGTCAGACTTCTGCCCTTCAGTACAATCTGGCTCTTGCTCAGAAGAAATAAAAATAGAGGGTTTCTTGTTCCAAAACAGCAGCAGCGCTGGTGTTCTCAGTCCAATGGACCTCCCAAACCACCCTGAGCTGGCACCTACTTTCCTTACCTGTTTAACCACTGCCTTGTGGGTCTGGAGTTCTGCAGTCCTGTGTCCTGTGGAAACCTGAGCAGGACAGTGCTGACCTCTTAGCATTCTCCTCCTCCATCATACCTGAGGACAGATTCCTCATCACTGCAGGGAAATACACAATCTCTGTATAGATGCACTTTTCCCTCTGCTGTCCATGACATGAGTTTTGTGAAACCACCCTAAAATGTATATAAATAAGAGAATAGACTTAGCTCTTGAGAGCCACTGGAAGCTTTCTTCTTTACACAGTATGCAATTTCTTCCTTCTTCTTTATTCCTCTCTTAAATCTGAGTATTTTCCTTTTAGTCTTTCAGTTCCCTTTCAGGGACAAAAATAATGCTTGGAGGTTGTAGGGCCACAAAATCAGCCCCTTCCTCCTGATAGAACCTGATCATGTGCCTGAGGGGTTTCATTTAAATCACAGAAAATTAGGTGTGTGAACAAGATGTGTTGACTAGAAAAAGAAAGGTTCACAGTCTAGTCCTGGGAGGGGGAAAAAACTAAAAAAAAAAGTAAAGGGAAAAACCCGAAACCCAACAGTTTCACATTAATTTAAAAACCACTCCAAAAAATCCCTTTCACTTGAACAATAATTCCTTCTCGTGGGACATCTCTCTGCAATAGCTGTCCTCTTTCTTTAAGTGATTACATATTGAGAATGTGATATCCTGCCAGGAGAGTCTTGATTGATCTACTTTGGGCTAAATGAACTGGAAAAAAAGAAAGAAGCTCTATAAGATTGGTGCTTTCTGCTAATAGTTCTGCAGAGAAGCTCCTGCTAGTGCTAGTCTGTGTGCCAGGTAAAAAGCTCTCATGGCACGGGTCTATTTCTTTACTTTCTCCTGTTCTGGGGATGTTTGCAGTAATAATGTCAGGGCTGCTTATCTTCACCATACCTGGATGCATTTAAAGGATCTGTAGATGAGGCTTGTAGGGGCATAGTTTAGTGGTGGACTTGGTATTGCTGGTTAATGGTTGGACTTGATGATCTTAAAGGTCTTTTCCAAACTAAATGGTTCTATGATTCTTCACAGATGTGTCCTTATGAACACGTCCATGGGCTGAACTCTTCATGCTGAGCTGGTTCCAGTCCTTGCTGTAACAACTAGGGTTCCAGATGACATTTGGTGTGGGCCCACATGACTTCATGTCATGTCATCCTGCCCCTAACTTTTTTAAGTAATGGATTTTCCCTATTTTGCCATGATCTGCCATGCTGCTGCTCCACAAATCAGCAGTTTCCTTTTCCTTCTTTCACAAAAGTTTCTCAGTAGAAATATTTTGTCCACCTATTAGCATAATACTCTGAGGCCTGCTGAACTCCTCATGCATGGCCAAGGTTTCACAGGATGGAACATGTTCTGAAGTGGGGAGGCATCACCTGGTAGCCACACAAGAGCAATGGGGGTCAAAACTGGATTCCTGATGCTGCCAGCACAGACCCACAGGGCAGCCTTGGACAAGTCTCTCACTCTACCAGACTACCAGACAAAGCCTTAATGTCATGATGTATCCTGTGCCATCCTTGTGTGAAGGTCTTTTCCAGTATTAATTGTCCTGGTTCTTGTATTCCTGAAGGGAACAGTGAGCAAGAACATCTTCTAGAGAATTCCCATGCAGGTTATTGCATTTCTGAAAGAAGTAGTGAGCAAGAGCGTCTTCTAGAGACTTTCCCATGCACAACTGAAGTGGAAGGAATTAAACTATTCACCATCAAGATGACATTTCTCTTTCTGCCCTAAATTCTGGTTTTAGGATAGTTTAAAGCAACTTTTTTATTGTTTCGCCTTAGCTTGTGTATTTAACATACCAGATTCCTATACCTCCTCTGTGCTGGATGTGCTCCAGTCCAAACAATCTCCATTCTGTGTGTCTGAATTCCCTTCTATAGTTTCAACTGAATGTGGAATTCTTTTCTGCTCCTCTGTCTAAATTGCCGTGTGCCATTCCTCAGGGCTGTGGGACAGCTCATGTGCTCCTCCCTGGAAGTGGCAGCATCTCGGTAGTGTGTGAAGCAGGGTCTGTGTAATCCTTTGGGACCTTTCAGGATAAAAAGCTACTCTATAAATACTAGATCATTTTCATTGTCAGTCTGGATTCAGGAGTGCAATGATCCCACTTAGTTAAAGCAGGATGAAGTGTCTATTTTCATATTTGTTTAATTGAACCACTCAGCATGTCTGATAGTAATGGCTTTATTTGAAGCATGTGGTTCTTATGAGCTGTTAAGATTCCAATAGCATTTGGATTAGTCTTTTTGCCAAGAAAGCCAGGTCAATTCTTCAGGAAAATAAAAAAAACTAAAGCAAACTTTATTTTAACAGTGTCTTGAATTTCACTTTAGGTTCCATAAATATTTGTCAGTGTTCCTTTTGTAAGACCCATGCTAGCCCTTGGCAAGACATAGGATCTATCTCCAGAACATGGAATATAAATAAATTCCCCAAGCCATACTGGAGAATTGGAGGTAACTTTAGCCCATGCAAGAGACCTGAAGCCAAGTGAAGGGTTGATCATGGTTCTTGAATTACTATTTATATAGAGGAGAGGGAATAGGGGGAAAAAAAGAAAAAACACAGAGAGGGGAAAATCTAAACATTAGTAGAAGGTATGTAGGAACCCACACTATCCTGTGTGGAAAGGTGGAGGTCACTTACTAAGGCAATGACAGAATGTGACTTCTGCTTGGATTCCAGTTGCTGTCTGCTCCTAATGCTTCCGTAAAAGTCAGCAATATATTTTCATGCCCTAGAGGATAAGGGAGGAAATTTCACATTCTTGATGAGGACTGGTAATGCCATCTGCTTCAGAGGATCAGACCAAGAAAGCACCGGGGAGCCACCCTATGTGCCCCCTTCCTCCAGTTTACTGTCAATATCTTTGATATTCCCAAGAAATTAGTTTACTTCTGTGGTTTTCAGAGCTATAGCTAAGATAAAAAAATAAAAAATCCTGTGATGATTTCAAAGACTTGCCCATAGTTAAGTACTTAACCAGAGGTTTAGGGTGCAGAGCTTTTGATTTAAGAGCAAGCCCTGTTCTGTACAGTTGAGAGGGGAAATAGCTGAAATTTTATCCTATCCCTGACCACAGATTGAGATTACCAACGCTGTACAAAAGCAGGGAGTCAGAATGAAGGAGGTGCATTGAAGGAAGCGGGACCTTGGCTTCTAGCAATGCGCTCTGGTTGCTGGATCAACTCCAATAAAAATTTAAATTCAGACAAGCTGAATGCCTTATTTGTCTGGTTAAGGGGGAGGAAGGTGTGGATGGGTTTTTCCTCTACCTCTAAATGTTAAAGTAATGGTAGTAGGATGTGAAAAGTACATATCTCTAAAAAATGTACTATTGTAGTATCAGATAGTTAGCAACTGTTTTTTTTTTTTTGNTTAGCATCTGTTTTTTTTTTTTTTTTTTTTTTTTTTTTCTTTATTGTGCATAAGATGGAAAATTGCAAAGCAAGCATAAACAGAGATATGAGATGGGTTTGCTGGAGGAGAACCCATTTTAGAGTGAGATGGGAGCCTCTCTGTCCATAGGTTTAGATAGGGTACCCTACAAAATGCTGGACAACTTTGATCTCCCTTTAAGTTAATGGGATTTGAGTGTTGCTCCTCGTTCGTAACATCAGAGTGTCTCTTTGCATGGAGAATTTACAGCAGTGATCAATGGTCTCCACACCAGTCCTCAGTCTACAAGTCCTAAAAGAAAAGTATAAAAGAGCCATTAACCCCCTGTTTTCTGCTTTCACAGACAGCTGTGTAGGGCTGTGTAGCAGTTGATATTCTGTAGGTTTCTCTTCCTGCCGCACTGTTCCTATGTATGGTTTTGGAAACAGTGACTGAGGCTTGCTGGAAGTTCCTTAATCTAGCTACTATGGATGTTAAGGAAAAAAAAATCAGGTAATAGCCTCCATCTGCAGAACTACTTCTAGTTTTGTGACTGGGCATCCTACACAGTCAACATAGTCAGATCATTTTTTATTTGAAAATACACTCTCTTCATCATCAAAACAGGAAGCATCTTTCCAGGAATACTTGAGAAAGTGTTTGACTTTTATGTGACTAGGATAACTGGAGAAAGTAATAAAGCTAGCAAAGGTTTAGCCAGACACAAATACTCATCATACTTGATAGATGTAAGAACTTTCCCTCCTTTCTTTCTAATGAGAGACTGATTTCTCCTCCATGTTAGCATGTGCGTCTGTCAGTGGCTACATGAACAATTAGGAGGCCATAAACTGGTTGAAATGTGGAGTGTGTCCCCTGGGAGCCGTTGCCCAGGGTGACATCCTGATCTGGTCCTGTATGCACCACAGCTTGCCCTGGCCTGTCCAAGGTTCCATGTTTCGTGCCTGTCATGGATACCAGTGTGCAAAGTCAGTTTGAGGCATCTAGAGTGTTGCAAATTCATCACCTACCTTTGCTCACTTTGTCATATTCTTGAGTTACTAACGCTTTTCTTCCCAGGGTAGTTATTTCTTAAAAAATTATTTAGTTTCAGTTATCCTTTGGTGCTTCATAAAACTTCCTTAAAAAAGTTTTGCAGCCATTTTCTTAATCCTATTCCATTATAAAACTCATGCCAACAGTATGGTTTGGCAGCTGGCTGTTTACCTTTCCACACAATGTCCAGAAAAAGTGCAGGAGGGGCAGAGCCACAGCTAGTGTACACTGTCAGGGTGTATACAGACATTTCTCAGCCTGCAGCCAGAGGGTTGCATTACTTAGAAGACTGTGCAGCATTTAAAGGAGTAGAGCATCAGCTCTCATCTAATGAAGAAGGAGAGGAGGGATGCTCGCTTCATTCCCGCACCGAGGGCTGGGGTTTACACAGCTTCATTGTATTGCACAGGGCCTTCCTGCCCTGCAGCTTGACTTGCTCCATGACAAATTATTCCTTAATTGCTGGATGGCAGAAGAAAAGCTTTACAGCCCTGAGGTTATTCCTAACAAATCAGGTTACAGAAGCCTTGAAAACTATATTGAGCAGAAAAAAGCACTATGAGGTTTCCTTGGGTGCTTGGAATGTGTTAGGCTTTACTAAGGCAATGTGCTAATGAAGCTTGTTAAAATGCAATTATGTGTTATTGCTGTGGATGCAGAAATGAGGACAATCAGTGGAGAGGTGCTAGTGAAGCTGTTGTGATCAGCATGATTTGTGTGTGTCACTGCTGTGCTCAGGGTCTTCACCCCACTGTGCAAGGTGTTGTCTGAACACAATGAGAAGGCTGTGCCCAAAGAGCTACCTGGTGGTGGGAGATGAAGGGTGATGGCAGGAAGAAGGAGAGATGGATGGAGCAAAGCAGCAGTGAGATTGCAGAGTTGTGGAATTATAGACTCACAGAATGATTTGGTTGGATACGACCTCAGAGATCATTTAGTTCCAATACCCCTGTCATGGGCAGAGATACCTTCCACTAGCCCTTCCACAAAGCCCTGTCCAACCTGGCCTTCAACACTTCCAAGGATGGAGCATCCACAACTTCTCTGGGCAACCCCTTCCAGAGCCTCACCACCCTCTGAGTAAAGAATTTCTTCCTAGCATCTAATCTAAATCTCTCCTTGTTTAGTTTAAAACTGTTCAGTGGTGTTGTCCATGAGGACCTGCAGAGGTGCCAGGCTTAGCTGCTCACTGTCGACAGGAAAGCTGCTCCTGGTGCAGCAAAGCTTTAAGGAGGAGTGTGCAGGGAGAGAGCAGAGTGCCTCAGCCAATGCCAAGGGGGAGCTGCTCCCACATGAAATGGGCAGCCTGGCAGGAAACACCTATGATTTTCTCTGAAAAAGAAGTGAAGAGTGAGCCTGGACTTGTACAGCTGGAAGAGAGTGGACCTCTGGTAGGGAAGAGGTGATAGAACAGTGAGTGGGAAGAGGCCAGGAGGAGCCTTGACAAGTGAAATAGCAGCTGTTTTGTGTGTCAGGGAAAGGGAGAGGTAGATGTGAAGAGAAGCAGAGGTGGCCAGAGCAGTGCCTAGAAAAAGATTAATGTGGATGAGGCAAGAGTGTGTTTCGCCAAGGCTGGAGCAGAGGAGTCATGATGACATATGACAGGAGTCTGGGTGCAAACTGCAAGTGAGTGGATGGACGGCCAGGGCTGGGCTTATCAACGAGCTGCAGAAAGACTCCAGTTCAGGTTCTGAGCCAGGATGGGGAGACGTGGAGGGAGAGCAAAGCAAAAAATAACACTTGGGCTGTGGGCCTGAGCGACAGGCGGGACAGCAGCGGTGTCCGCAGCAATTAAGGAAGGAGGTGGGAAGGGGGAGGAAGATTAAGAACTCTGAGCTTGAGCTGACAGCTCAACATCCAGGAGATGTCAGGGAGACAGACACGGTTTTCGTCCGGACAGAGAGAGACAGGCTTGGATGATTGGATCAGACAACTGGGGGACTGATTTATGTGAGAAGATTAAAAGATCTGCTTGTTAAATGTATGTGTAGCTTGCCTAAGTGACACCTGAGGGGACAATAACTGTCTGCAAGTGTATGAAGGGATTGGATACTGGAGCCAGGAAGAAGAGGAGGGAACAGTTCAGGAGCGTGGATGAGGATTTCGACCAGAGGCAGTGGAATAAGGTGGAGCCAAGCTGGCTGTATTGCCTTGTTAGGGAACATAACACACCTCTGCTGCAAAACAGCGAAGGTTCTTTGGTGAGTCTTGGGACTTGCATATCCATCTAGGTCCCCATCTGCACCCCTGTGCTCACAGGATGCCTGGCAATCTGATGTGTGTCCTCACAGCCCCCCAAGAGAGGAAGATATCCCCAACCTTGTGCAGCTGTGACACTTTGGCACCTTGTGTGACCCTTGCTATCTGGGACCTAAGGAAGTATTTTAACCACTAGGCTGTCTTTCCTTTTACTTGTCTCTGTTTTGAAGAGTCAGTCCTGTGGATAGTACAAGGAGATGGATAGGAATGAGACCTAGTGGGACTCCTCCATCCCACAGTTTGTGTGATTTTCTCCACATGCTCCATAAAAATTTTTAACTTACAAAGTTTTACTCCTCTGTGAAGCCAAGGGAAGAAGCAGCAGATGTTAATTTGTCTCTCATTCCTTGTGAGGGAACCACTGGAAGGGGCATCCTCAGATAGGGAGTTAGGAGTGAAGAAATTTTGCCCTAAGCTTGGGCAGCAGTGGGAATAGGGTGCGTGTACAGCTGAATGGTGTTGCTGGTTCCTGTCTGGTCACAGCTGTAGTAACTGCTGGTTTGGTTGTCAGCTTGTGTGGTTTATTTAGCTTGAGCAAATAACAGACTGGTCCAATTCAGACCAAATGGCTCCATTTCTGTCCCAGGAGTGCCCCTCTGGGTCCCATCAGCTGAGAATCTCAAAGCACATATGCAATGCTTTTCAAAAAATGCCTCCATTTCCCATTTGGTGAAATAAAGGTGATCTGATGTCAAAGCATGTGGGAGATGGAGGAATAATATATATCACATGTTTTGAATTGCAGTCCTCTGCTGGGTTCATCTATGGGCTGTGCAGTCCAGTGCCTTGACTCTGCCCACAGCCTTTTTGGGTATTTCAGAGGGAGATGCAGGGCACCTGCAGAAGGCAGCTCCAGGACAAGCTGTCTGTTGGGAGACTAACATGGGAGACTTCTGTCCTGTGTTTCTACTTCTTCTGAGCAACACCAAGCAGAATGTAAGACAGTTTTTCTAGGAAAATTGAACAGAAGCACCAAGAAAAGTGAAAGAAAGCAGCATAAAGTAGATCCATCCCAACTTTTGTGATCTGAGTTTCTGGTGAGGTTCTGCTGTGATACCAGATGGGAGTTTTATCTTTAGATAAATCTTTCAGAGAAAGAACCCTGCCTCCAAAGTTAAATACCACCTATCTCCTGTCTGAGCACGCTTGCTGTACCTATCCATGTCTGAGGTCTTTACATTGATGTCCTAAGGAGATGTGGTCACATTTTTGGAGGGTTGACCCATCTCCATCCCTTCTGACAGCTTTTAAGCCTATAAGCCAATTTCACACACATTGTTTGAGAGGGAGTGATGTGAGAGATACTAAGTTCAAACTTTGTGAAAATGGGAAGTCATGTAGAAAGGAGTGATTGTAACAGAGCTGCATCCACTGCCAGCATGCCTGGGGCAAAGGCCATTGCATGGCTTCAGCCTCTTCTAAATACACAGGTGGATTTTCTAAATATAGAGACCTTAACGCAGCAGCGACAAACAAGCAAATAAATAGATGAAGATGTCATCAGTTTCTTGCCCTCTAATAGGCCCTTGGAAATAAAGCTACAGAATGCAGGGGCATCGGAAACGAAGCTTTGTTAATAAATGGTCTGCCACTGCAAACTGCCCTATCCCCAGTGCGGGGTTGTACAGGGGTCAGTGGGGGAGTGCAGGAAGGCATGAGTTGCGGATGGCTGTTGTACCTCTTTCTGTGCATGGGATGCTCAGGGTGTCATCCCTTACCGGTGTCAAACCCAGTGCCTCAGTCTCGCTGTGCATTGGCAGTAAAAACAGGTGGGACCCAAATAATACAGAGCCAGAATTGTCTTTTCCAGCTTTTTGGGGAGACTTCAGCTGCATTTTAATGGTGTAGCACTTCAGCAGAGACCAGAGGTCTCTGACCTGTGAAGGTTTCTTTTTCCCTGCAAGGAGTTTGTGTTTGACCTCAGCAGTCACAGTTACAAGCAGAACTCCCTGCTCTGACTTTTACTTCTGTTTCAACAGAACCAAAATCTGTGGGGCCTTTCTGAATATTTCGTTCCTCACCCAATATTGCTGAAAATGAGCCTGAAGTGTTGACAGACAGCAGCACTCTCAGCGTGTAGGAATCCAACATAAACAGACTTGCTGGTTGTGTACTTGGACATGTTAAACGAGGTTGCTCCTTTGATCTTTCTTGCACTATCCTAAAGCCCAGCAAGCAAAGGCTAAGTAAACAGACCTTTGATTTCAGGGCTGTTTGGAGCAGAGGTCTTGTAAAACTTTTATCAATGGCAAAGTTGAGCTACTGAAGTCCCTCTTGGACTGTAGGTGCTGCAAGAGTAGCAGTGTGGTTTTATTGACCCTGTCTCTTTTTCTCCCTCTTTCCCATAATGACAAACATCTGGGAATATGAACCAGCTCCCTGTTGATTGTAATGTACCAGTTTTTCTAGGAGAGACACCTGCTTATAATCTCCTCTATGGTGTATGGAGCATAAGCTATTTTAGATCCTACAGCTATTGGATCCCACAGCCAGTGTAGCTTTTTGTTAATGCATGTCATAAAGATGCTTCAATAAATCACATGGGACACATCCGTGGGAAACACTCACGTTACTAATCCTGAGTGTTCAACACTGCTGGGTCAAACCCCAGAAAACCAGTACTCTGGCTTAAATAGTATGCATATTGCAACAAATTGGATTTTATTTATTTGCTTCCTGTTTTTAGAGCATTTAGTGATTCCCCATGATCACAAAGGTCACAAATTTCCTTTCATGTTCAAATAAACAAGAGAGTCTCCTTCAGGACTATGCCCTCAGAAAAGGGACAGTAAGAAACAAGCACCTAATATCATAAGATATGGAAAATAAAATTCTGAGTGCTGTCAAATTCCCTCCAATGGATGAAACACAGGATTTCGATTGGCCTTTGCTTTGTTATAAGTTAGTATATTTCTCTGTCTTCTGATGAATTACATGAAGAAAGCTTTGGCTTCCTTGCTACTCAAAGGAGAGTGACATAGGAGTGAGATCCTGCCAAGGTCTTTTGTTTTTTATAAGTGTTACCAGTTTTTCATTATTTTCAACACTAAGAAACACTGGAATTAGCAGTAATGGAGACGAGGCTGTTCCTGGTGGTCCAGAGCTGAAGACCCTAGGGATGAAGCTATTTCAGAGGCAAAGCTTGATTGAGCTCAGGACTGAAAGTTGGAGAGTTTTGCTCAGCCCTACCAACGATTGTTGCCTCATTTCAAGATAGATGCCAAATGACAAAGTCATTGACCAGCTGCTCCGTGCCAACAGTGGTCCTGCTGTATCTTCTGGAGGTAAAGCTGAGATTGTTGGCTGAGTTTGAGTTCCTGCTAGTAAATTATGAGTCAAGTCACTCTTGTCTTCTGCCCTCTTGCTTTTAAAATCTACTCTCTAAATGGCAGTCTTACATTATTTTTTCTGCCTTAGTCACCAACTGATCTTTTGCTGTCTGTAAGACAATACAGCACTGCTTTCCCTTTGGAAGTGAATTTTGTCTTTTGTCAAATAATCGCATCCACTATTAGATAAAAAGTGATTTTAACAGCCCTTTATTTGTTGCTATTTGATGGCAGTTCTTTGATCCCTGAAGAGGTGTGCAGTGCAGCTTGTGATATACAACAAATTGATTTTACACATTTCTGTCTGTTATTGATGAGTCTTCCAATGGGGTTTTACTGTAATCATATTGGAGAATCCCATGGCACAGCCATTGGGCAGGGACTGGAATTTGCATGCAATAAAGATTAGGGGATTAGCAACTGATTAGGAGTGCTCTGGTTTCTCCAACCTCATGTACAGCAAGGGATCCTGTGTGTCTGCTTTTTTCCAACCTTGGGTTTTGACCTCTTGACTCCTCACTTGGAAATACCAGTGAGCAGCACAGAGTGATTTCTGACATGACTTCCCTCAAGAACAAGTTCAGGTCACTGCAACAATAAAACCTTCCTACTTCCGTGAGCGGGGAAGCTCAAGAAGCGTTTATGTGAGAGGACAAGTTGCTCAGATGTGCATCGACCAGGACAGGCTGGGCAGACAGACTGTGGCAGTGCTTTAATCTGCAGTAAGGAATTCCTGCTGACAGCTGATGCAGTGTCAGTGTGCCGGTACCCCACGTGTGCCGTGGGATGTGAAGCAGCTCTGTAGTCACGCGACAGGACCATATTTCTGCACGCATGGCTTTTCCTCGAGAGCCGCTGTGCTCTCCAGGTTTCTCCCCCCCTGCACACTTGCAGAAGGGTAGCTGGGGCTGTGCATTACCAGACACTGAGGTAATAGGATTGCACATTAATTGATATTCCAGTGCAGCTCTATCTACCTGATGGATATGATGTTACATCTCAGTGCGTAGCCCGCCAGTGGAATGGCGTCATTTGAAATTACAGAACAGTTGATGTCAGCAGAGCTCCCATAGGCTCTGTAGCTGCTGAGGTTTGGGCAGCTCCAATAAGGCAACAGGCTGTGCTAAGAACAGGGGCTTGGTAGTCTGCTTCTGTAGCAAATAATGATTAGCAGCATCTTTCTACTCATGTAGATGTATGGAGATAAAGGGCAGGCAATATGGGTTCTTCAGCAAAGGCAAAATACTTCCAAATCCTTTGAATAACTTGGGGAGTTAAAATGGGTTTATATTTTAAATATTTATTTTCAGTGTTTCAATTTTGGCAGAATGTGTTCACTGTTAGTTGCTGGTTTGGTGATACCATCCGTCCTGAGGCATACTGTGTGCTAAAGAGGTAGAGGAGGAATATCTTCCTCCAGATGAAGTGATCCAGCTTTGGAGCAGCAAGGGGTGGAGCAAAGCTTTGGACATACTAGATTAAATGCACTGATTTTAACTTATTTTAGCAGCTGAACAGTCTCAGGACTTTAAAGCAAAGCCTCTGGCAATCCTAGGTGGTGCAAAGTGACATGGTAAGTCTAACAGAAAAAGTCTTCACTCTCTACTAACAGAAGGACTAATAAAGTCACATAAGATTGCATTAACCCTGTTGTGAGCAAGCCAGCATGTAGAAGGGGAGGAGCAGAGGACGTGGATCCCTTTGAAGTTGTCCCAGGTGCAGGCAGGCTGCAGAGAGCTGCACTGGCCTCTGTGCAAGGCACTGGTTCAGCCCTTGGACTGTGCCAGAGGTAATATGAGTTTCACTACCGGAAGGTTGCTTGTGCACAGACTTGTGCAGGCATCGTTGCATGTTTTAATGCTGTGCTGGGGCACCAGGTCAGAATTGATTCATTTGGAGAAAATGTTACTACTTTCGTTTGGGTATGGCCTGGAGCTGAGGCTGTTTCTTATGCGAGATCTGACAATATTCTACAGATATGAGGGTTTCATGCATTAAGAAATCCTGTCTCCTGCCAATACACACAGGTATCTTTTGTTTTTACCTCAGATAGTGTGAGCTTCAGTGTCTGGGGAGCAGGAACCAGATGTGGATGCTATAAGAATTCAGTGATTGTTTCACTGTTTTTATATGCAGGAGACTTGTCTCTTGAGTTTAAATGTAAGTTTTCCTTGACTCAACCTTGTGAAAACTTTATTTTAAAGTGCACTTAACTGCTTTCCCCTCCTGGAAGAGATGTACAGGTGTGTCTAAGTTAGCCTGTAGAATGGCACAACAAGGAAAAAAAATCTTTAAAATGAAATATTTGGTGCTGAGAAGGTGATGTTCACACTAAAAGCATTTTGGGAGTTTATTCTGGATCAGCTCCAGTCTGGTTGTGTAGCCTGAGTGCTCATTAATGGAAATGCAGGAGCACAGCTTCTCCTTTTGTTTTACCAGGGCTCTAGCTAGGAATTGCTGACTGTGTCTGCATTAGCAGCTGGTGGGATTTGTTAAGATTAGATCTGTAGAGCAAAGCATTTGGTGTTGAGGACCTGGCACCCCCCTTTCAGAGGAGGGTTTCGTTGCAGAATAGCTTTAGTCTGGTCCTGGGAACTAAATGCTCATCTGAACAGAAACACCCTTTGCAGCTCAGTTTCATGCAAAAGTCACTCAGTCCACATGCACCAAAACAGCTTTGTGATGTGAAGCAAAGTATAATTGCTGGGGAAGATTAAAAAATGCATTTTAAAGCACACCTCTGGTCCAAATTAAGACACTGATGTGGACAAATTTAAGGCAGACCTTTATGATGATGGCTTGATGTGGAGAGAGCTGGAAAGAGCCAGCTCCCATCACTTACCATGAACTGGAAGTTTTGATAGGGCAACAGTGAATGGTTTCAGGCAGAATTTAAAAATGCAGTGTCCTAGAAGATCCTGTGCATTTTTCTTTTGAAGCAAGACAAGTATTTTTCATATCTTTATATATATATATATATATATATAAAAGCCATACACACAAGTATTGTAGTGTATTTCTGCCCCCAAATCAAAACTGTTTCCATATTTTAGGGATACAGCAACCAATGAAAAAAATATTACCATTGCTCAATCAATATAATTTTAAAATATCAAATTTTTAGTTTGCAAGTGTTTCATTTTGATTTGCCAAAATTATTAAAAAAAAGATTTCTCAGGCTGAAAAGTGAAATATTTAAAGAGAAAACCAGGCAAAATCTTTGTTTTTGATGGAAATGTGATTTTCTGATAAAAAACATTTCTGCCAAAACACTTCATACAAAGCCTACTCCGCAGCCATCCAGCTAGAAATGCCTTCTGTTCTAGAGAAGCCTCGGAAAATATCTTCAGTTTTTAAATACCACAATGTTTATCTCTTTGTGGTCACCATCAAACAGTTGTTACTACGCTTTTGTGGTGACCAAACTTAGAAGCCACCAGTGACGAGGGCAGAGCAAAGGGAGGGCTGAGAGCAGCCTCACCATGCCGGGCACTGATGATTTCCCAACAACAGAAGGCTTATGGATATTCTGGCAGTTCAAGAGTGTTCAAGAGTGAATGTTCAAAATGGTTTGTTTCTTCTTCCGAGCCTTTGATGCACTAATCACACCTTTTCCATTCTGGGTATTGGGAAAGGCCAATAGGAATCAGCAGTGGATGGAAGACTTTGAAGTCTTCTCCAGTTTCATCCCTTAGAAAGAAATTTGTTAAAAAAGATTTTTAAGAATATTGTGAGGAAAACTAAATCCTTGTATACAAATGAAAAAGGCTCCTGTGTCTTTATGACTGAAGTTGCTGCTGTGGACTAGCAGGAAGGCAGACCAGCTCTTTGAAGGTCTTCATTCACATGGTTTCTCCATATGGCACAGAGTCAACCACTGTGGTTTCTGTTTTCCTGCAGACATAAACAATGACACTTACAATTTCCTGCTTGCACAGTGCTCACAAAAGCATCTGTCTATAAGGGAAATGGCTAATTACTTATTAAACCTTGCAGGGTGCTTAGTCTGGGTTAAATATTGACAACCAAAGTTCAAGGGGAATCCGTGTCACCAAACAGGAACTTGGGCATCCTATTTTCTAGGAACTGTTCATATAAAATGGATAGGTAACAAAAGACTGTATTCAGGCAGGAGAGGCAAGAAGGGGACAAAAACTGGATCAGGTTGGCTCAGATATAAATGCCCATATTTGGAGCCTTAGGGATTGGAATGTGATTGCAATTGGTGGTGGTGGCTCCGAGGGGAGTTTGTTACAAAATAAGTGAATTGAAGTGTCTTGTTTGCTTTACTCAAAGTCCTGGAGATGGTGGGTGATTTGGCTGGGAAATCCACTGGGCTTGTGAAGCAGGATTTGCATGGTTGGGAAGCAGCTGAAAGTGCATAGCACAATGATATTTATGTTAAAATTGTGGCAGATTCACCCCAGAAGGTAATTCAGGGCTGCCTGACTGGATTGTTAGCTGGAGATTATGGGAAGCAAACAAATGCCTTATGTTGGCAGAAGTGGTCCCTGTGTGACCTGAGGTGGAGATGCTGGGGTTTGGAGAGAGCAGGCTGGGGTTATGGGTCAGGATTTTCAACTGGGTTCTGGTTCCTCTTGCCTACCTCAAGGCAGTGGATTTCTATCCTTCTTCCAGAATTAGGCAGTTTATCCTTCCTGGAAAGAGGAGGCCAAAATACAGACAACCCCCCCCCCCGCCAACTTTTACTTTTAGAACCTTGAAAGCATGTTTTAAGGCCCTTTTGAAAAAAATGCCCAACAAATTAGGTGTAACATCATTCAAATAGGCTTGCCTTCTTGAATGGGAATGGAAAAGGTGGATTGTTTGGGTATGTATGCCAGCAATCTTTGTTGTACTTTTCTCTAAAGAATGTTTTCTGGTTATCCATTGAACTGCATACCTGAAATGCGCCGTCAGGATAATTTTAGCCTTAGAGTAGAAATGTTAGCCCTCTCTTTTGGCCCACTCTAAGCCCACTGGCAGCACTTAAGAAACAATAAATAATATCTTTTCTTCCACACTAGAAGAGAAACCTTCTAGCACATGAAGTCTGTTTCTTCAAAAGTAATTTGAAGTAATCCTAACTCTCCTTTGCGTTTGCTACCTCAAAACCTAAGGGATAAAGTTACTATTTTTTGCTGCTGAAGAAATGTTCAGCAACAATTGAATTTGAATGTCACCCATGCACATTTAATTTAATAAGATGGTAATTTCATGTTAAATAAATACCAACTGATTATTGAAAACATATGCTCAAAGAATTTAAAAACCATGTAAGAGATACATATCTCATCTGCTGTTGTTGAAGTGCAATAAATCTATGCAATAATCAAGTGCCAATTGTTTAACAGACAATAACTATTTTATTAAATGTCAGTGAAATGTGTATGCAGGGCACTTAATTAAATGGAACACGTTCCCAAATATTCTATTTTTCTTAGTTTTGGAACATCTAGAGTAGGAAATTTACTGGCAGCCTTCTCCCAAGGGTCTAGTTATTACTCATGTAAAAATATGGCAAGTACTTCTTGTGCTATCAATAAATATCCATTTCATCAGGAAAGCAGTTTCTACCACAGAGGTAGGGAAGAAAGAGAAAATATGGCACTTCACTTGCTATAAAATGGGTCTGCAAAGCTGTTTTCTCCATCAGTTTGTCTGGCTCAGCCATGCAGCCCAAGACTAGAGCTTGCTCTTACAAACAGTCCGCTGTTTCCAAAGCTAAGCCTGACCAGCCGTCAGGGCTGGTCAGCAAATACTTGTGGTGTTTTTGTGTTCCTCGCTGAGAGTCTTTGTTCTACAGGGATGCTGTTGGTTTTCTCTTTAATCTTTTGATTGTTTTTGATAAGCATTGTTTTTGTCTGTGGGCGCCTATGTTTCCAAACCAAGAAGGACCCATTAGCTCATCTAATCTCATCTCCTCATGTCACATACCAAAGTGTTTGGACCAGCTACCCCTATGCTGACCCCTACTTTACTTGGATAATGCATACCTTTTGGAAATGCAAACTGTTAGGTTTTGAAAATAGGAAAAGATGTTGGATTCACCGGTCCTTTGAACTACTTGTTTCATTAGTTAATGGGATACATGGGCAACACATTCATCCTTTTATCTCCCTCAAAAAGCATTTTTATCAGTTCTGCTCTCCATGTAATGGCTTCCGACTGTGCAGAGAGCCAAGAGTTCCTCTCTTTCAGGAATGCCTACTCATGTGCCATCCTTGCCTTGTAAACCCCTCCCTGTGGGATTTGCTCCTTGGTTTATCGAGCCATTATGATAGTGAGACCTCTATCCATTGATCCATCACTATAGCATGAATGCCAATTCAAATAATGGTAATAATGATGTGCAGAGCCTGTGAGTGTATAATCCTCTTGTTGGCCTTGCAGAGAGGGTTAAACTATTGTAAAAAGGGTTAAACTTCCACTGTAAGTAGGAGTTGTCCAGCCCAGCTTTGTGGCAGTGGATACCCACCCCAAGATAACTGACTCTGTCTGCATGTTTCAAACATGGCTTTTAGGTGGTCCTTTCAATCTGTCTATGTTCATTTTGAAGCATGGAAAACGTGAAAGAAATCAACTTTGCTGTGAACTACCCTTGCACGAAGGACTTTGGAGGCTTGGGTTTTACAGTGATGACTGTGGTGAAGGCCAAATGTTACCTCAAGTGTTGGTGTAAAAGACTGTGTTCACACCAAACGAGTGTTTTGGTTGGTGACTCTTGTCCAGTTCCTTCATCTCGCTGTTGTAATGAAAGATTTCTCTGCCTGGCTGCATTCTCCTCACAGGACACACACTGCCTGTGGTACCCCAGCCCCTGATGCTAATTCCATGCATGTGTTGATGGGTTGTGTGGGTGCTTCTTGGTAAATGACTTTGCTAATTTGCTAACACAGCATTTCAAAAGAAATCTTATCTACATGGAAAGTGAATGTGTTTGGTATTAAATAATAAAATATACATAGCCCATGGGGCTCTTAAAACTTATTTAACTTCTTTATAAACTTTACAATACAGTATGTGGGTATTATAAATTACTTTCCATTCCAAGAAACTGTCCGGGCTTGTTGACCTTCCTTGGAATTTCCTCTTTGTAATTATGTTTAATGTGTTAATAAAGTTCACTTTGAACTGTATGATGGCAAATGGTCTCATAGGACGTGGGTCAGTGCTGGTGCGTTCGCCATATGTGAAGCTTGATGTTAGTGTGCAGCTTAGCTGAAGGAATAGCAAGGCTAAGCCCAAACAATTGTGGAAGCAGTATCTCCTCCCCAGGTTAGCAGTAAAAAGGGGTTCATGGAAAGTTAGGAATGTGAAGTGGGAAATCATTTAGCTTTCACTGCTAGGTGTTACTAAATTATAGTGCTATGTTTGAGTCACTATCAAAACACTATATATCTAGAGGGTTTTCACACAGAGCTGTAAATCATGTTTACTACATGTATGAGTTGAATGAGTGCATGAACTTTGCAGTGCAGCCCAGGAAAATATAATTATATATGTGTGTGTTTTTGACTGTGAGAAATATGCACAGGAAGCTCCAGGCTATTCCACTGTTGTGCCTTAAATACTCTTCTAGAAATTGTTTTTGCTGCTTCCCGGAAATAGCTATTCGCTAAAGAAAAAAAAGTTTTCTTGAGTTTTACATAACTCCTTTTGCCAAGAAATGGCAACCACCATCCCTTCCAAGGCACTGGGGAGGAGAGCAGGAATGCTAGTAAAGCAGTGTCAGCAGCAGAGCAGCAAGTGGGGCTTTTCTGTGGTGTAGGAGAGTGGATATAAATTGAAAATTGCCCAGCTGTTCAGTAAGACAGGTGTAGGATCTGTCTTTTATACAATGGAACAGAATGGAGATTCCATTTGCTTGTATTCGTAAATGAGGCAAATAAATCTGCACACGTCTGCTTGTATATGAGCAGAAATATTCAAAACAAATGAAGTGATCATGGCATTTCCTTGTTAATGTTTGACTGGGTTTATATGATCCTGAGCAGAAAACCTGGCATGTGGCTGGCCTTGTTGATTTCTTTCTGGGTGTGTTTATATGTATTTGCAGATGGGGAAACTACAAGCAAGAAAATAACCTGGTGGAAAATGTAGGTTCTGGATTGTTTAAACTGTATTTCAAGCCTGATTGCACCCTGGCCCTTGGAACTCCAGGCATGATCCCTTCTAGTAACTAAAATGATTTGAATGTTATGGGGCAAAGTTATATTTAGTTTGCGTTTGGAGAAAGAATAACAACCAAGCATGGGGAGGGGAGGCAGCTGCATTCTCGTCACTTCTTCCCAAGTCACATCCGCGGATGTCAAACCCCACCCTTCCCCTTCAGCCAAAGTATTAAGGAATGATTCTCTCAAACTATTGGGTTGAGGACAAGGGGGACTGAAGAAAACCTGCCCCCACTGGGCTTGTGTCGAGGTGGGGCTTCACTTACTGTGAGAGCTCCTTGTGTTCGCACAGGCTGGGGAGCCAGCTGTGCCCTCTCCTCCGTGGTGGGGCTTAAATCAGTGCCCTGTGGCCATAGGGAGCTGCCCTTGCCTGATGGAGAACTGCAAGAAGGGAAGCAAGAAATGGTGGACATCTTCTCCCCATTCCCCCTCCCGTCCTGACTGTGAAAACGTATGAAAATCTGTGTCAGTAATTTGGGTGGAATATCTACCTAGGGCCTTGTTTTTGTCTCCTTCTCCCACATCCCATGGAAAAATGCTTGAAGGAGTAATTGCTGTGTCCAAGTTCAAGAGCTTCACAGACTACAGATTCTCAGCACTAAAAAAGGCTGATGCTTTCAAGAATCTCTGCCTGATGTTTAAGAAATCAGGATAATCTTGATGTAGGGACTCCTCTCCAACGATTTACACCCAAGACCAAAGAGCACTGCTTTCTGCTACTCTGTCTTTAAAGGATCCAGTCTAGAGCTTTGGTCCATGGGTGCAAGCACATGGGCAGTTCACAGGATCCCCCTGCTAACCAGAGAGATGGCGTATTATTGACATTAATTTTGTGTTGGTAATTATATGAAATCACAATTTTAACGACCTGGTTTAACAAAATGTTTTCAAGTTTCAGAATGATCCCTTATGGTATTGCTCTCCAATTCTTGGGGTGTTGCCCTGCCCACAAGCAAAGCAAGAGCAGCTCTATAGTGAGCAGTCACAGGGTATTGCTCTCAAAATACACTGGATCTTTTCTGCTACAGACAAATACAAAGCTGGAGTCTATAGGAGAGCAGAGGTCATAGCAGTGGCTGCTTGAGGGGTAATTTCATCTGCCTTTTAACGCTGCATTAGAGCACAGGACAGACGCCGGCAGCAGCAAGGGATGGCAAGTCAGCGGCAAGCCAGAGTTGAGTCTGGTTTTACCTCACTGGCAGCTGTAGGTGAAGCAGCAGGTGCTTTCCTGGGATTTTGCCTCTCTAAACAGCTGTAGAAATGTATCCAGCCTGCAGGGCTGTGCCCTGGGCTCTGCTCCTGTGCCATCACATCAGCTGTGAACTCACATGTGCCCCAGCCCTGCGGGGTCAGTCACCAGGGACGCTCCCAAATCAGCACCTTGGGATCAACTAACTGGGC
This sequence comes from Formicarius rufipectus, assembly GCA_013399695.1. Taxonomy (NCBI): domain Eukaryota; kingdom Metazoa; phylum Chordata; class Aves; order Passeriformes; family Formicariidae; genus Formicarius; species Formicarius rufipectus. The sequence goes on along the minus strand of VXAU01004247.1, from coordinate 653,908 downwards.
ACTCTGCTCTCCTGACCACCCCCTAGCATACTGTGGGCCAGTTCTGGAAGGTGGGGAGCTTTCAGTACCAGTGCTGCACATGGGAAATTTTGGACCATGTTTGGACTCATCATTTTTTCTCTGTTCCTAAAACAGAAGATGGAGCTGCCATAGGGGAACCCTGGACATTAATCTCTGGGAGAACTCGAGGGGTGCTGGGCAGCTCAGTGTGTGAATTCAGTGATGGAAGATGCTGTTGCCTGGGTAGTGTGGGATTTCTGTGGCACGTTATGTGAGGCAGCTCTGTGTCAGTAGCACCCTCTGCCCAGGGGATATTGAAGAAGGGCCTTTTTGCAAAACACACTTTCCCCTCTCCACTGCCTCCCCTCCAAACACTGACAGCACAGAGTGGCAAGATGTGCCAAAGTGTGGAAAGCACACTGGAAAGCATTCATCCATCACTGTTGCAGTCCCAAGACAGGGCTTTACAAATACATAGTGAAATAAGACCTAAGGAATACCTGTACATGAGAAAGAGAGACGGAGATCCATGGTGATAACATTTTATTCTTGCTGTAGTCCAGCTTTAGGACGTCCAGCTACCACTGACTTACCAGGGTCTCTGGAGCCTGTGGCATATGTGAAGATGCTGATTTCAGAGTACTGCTTGGGCACAAAGTTATTAATGCAGGGATGACAGGTAATAAAATGGGAATATTTACGGCACTAAATGAACAGAAGCAAAGCTTTAGCATCTTTGTCCTAGGGCTGTACCCTTCCGAGAAGTGCATGGTATATCTGACAAAACTCACAGCAGGAAGAAGAGTGTGGGGAGACTTTTATTCCTCTTCCTCAGAAAGGTGCTGAAGGAGCTAATGAAAGGCTGCACTTAGTGTTTTCCTTTTCAAATAGAAAGGCTCTAAGAAACGCACCCTTTTCTAAATGTCATAAAGGTCTGCGAATAGATCCTGTGACAGAGAGTGATCCAACAATTCCTCAGAACGAAAGGTCAATCAAATGAAAATGGCATTTAGGAGGACCAAGCTTACTGCTGACCCAAACATGTGACAGATCCAGAGGCAACTCTGGTGCCATCAGGAGCCCTGCTCGTGCAGCCTGCCCCAGAGAAGCACATGACGTGACTGGGAAACTATCTGATTCCTCCAGGTCTCAAAATTCATCAGGAGTCAACCTGAATGTTGGAAGGAAAGGGATTTTGAAGAAGCTACCACAGGTTTCCAAGCTGGGAGGAGGGTGCTCTTTCTCACTGTCCCTGCTTGCCCTGCACCAAAGATTTTTCCCCAGCACTAATTATAGATCTGTTTTTGTCATTTGAATATGCATGGAGTAGTATCCTGCCTCAGAAGCAGACTGCAGTGAAGCTACTCTTAAAACCTGACTGGGTTTGGTGGAGCTCTGGGTCAGAAAGGACCTCTCCAAGGGCCAACCCAGAATTTCAAGAAGTCTATGGACATTTCAGCTCCTTTGCACTGAGTAAGACACTGCACCCTGTAGGGAAATGTAGAAGAGTTTGGAGCTCTATCCTCACCCAGTGTTGGTGAATTCTGCCTTATCAAGGTCAACACACACAACCCGTCCTGACAGGTGGATTTCCCCATTGAAAGACTGAGCAGTGTGCTAGTGTCACACCAGCATTCCAAGGATCTTGGGATTATCTCTCCAATCACAGAACTGGTTGGAGGTCTCCCAAAGTGAAGAATATTAACAATATGGTTTAGAGTGCTTAAACAGACCTGGGCAGGCAGTATTTTTCATGGAGTTTTGCCAGTTCCCTTGAAGTCTGGGAGGGCACCATCGCCTCAGATGCTGTCCCACAGGGACCTGAAGAAGTGTGCAGGAGGTGGGTGTTATCTTTGCCAGGGACTGACTTTTTCAGAATAAGTGCTCTCAGGATCCCCACTTTGGGTCATCAGAAGGTCATCAGAATCTGTGCGTGTCTAAGACACATTGATTTAACCAGGCTCTTAGTTAAACTCATTAAGGAGTTTCAGCCTATTTCACAACTCTTTTTTTTCAGCTTGAGCAGCATTTCTGTTGACCAGCAAAATTCATGGTTGCAATTCAACATGAGAAACTGAGACAGCAGCTCTGTAGTCATTCATGAGCTGGACTGTATGTACTGCCTTAGTCATGCTGGGGAAAAATCAGGCAGACTTTGGAATAATAGGAATTAGTCATGAGGAAGTGCAAATATGAGCTCTGTAGCTTATCCCCTGTGGGTCCAATTCTGCAAAACACTAGGAATAGGAGTGAAATATGAGGGAATGGTTCCAAATCCCACAGACATCTTGTGGGTTTTGGGTGCAACTCAGCATCAGCAATCCTTAGCAAAACATTTTGTCCTTATGCAAGAACAGGGCACTTATTATCACACCCATTAATAGACTATTCTGGGAAGAGTGTTGCTGTTGCAGTCTGTGTGGGGAACTTGTGCAATTAATAAAAAGGCAGAAAAGGCAGATGCAGGAAGAAGACTCTCTGTTTCAACTTTTCAGAGCCTTAGAAAGAAATCTGGTTGGAATTCAGCTTTGGGACCATTCCCACTGTTGGAATCTTTATCACTTCTCTTTTCTGAGTGTTGGCCAGTCCAACTGCATCCTGTTATCATGTGGCAAACAGTGTGTTCACCCTGTGGCATTCCAGGGACACTTTGTTTTGCATGAAATTATCACCTTTCACAAAGAGCAAATATTTGTCAGGCAGGTCAAACCAGCAGGGTTGCTAAGGCAGTTTACAAAAATACCTTCTTTTGGACTATAGGCAATGTTAACATGTCAGGCTAAACTGTATCCTTCAGGGAAGCACGACCCAATGAATGCTCTGTGTCCAACAACTGCAGGCTTATGTGTCTCAGATAAAGCCCATCTGGTGACTATTAAAGGGAACTACTGTACATACAACATGAAAGGATTATAACATTTGAAGGGGTGGGGGCAGTGTTTTGTTTTAGGAACCAGTCCTGTTATTAATTTTGCCTTCAGGATAGGTGTTAAGTTTGAAACAAGTACAGTTTCTGTACCATATACAACTGAACAGTGTGTATTGGACTCATTCTTGTGATAGGAAAATGCTGGAAATTTTGGGAAAGCAAAAGAGGCTCAGAACCAGGCTTCCCTGGTGGGCTAGCTTGAGCTGCTGCTGATGGCAAGGCTGCAGCTTCAGGTCTCACACAAACCAGTATCTCTGTGGTATTGTTTGGTAATTGCCTGCAGTTTTAGCCTTGGTTGTAAGTGATTTTTGGGAAGCACCTCTTGCTGTATCCCTGTAGAGCAGTCAGTGGCCTGATTGATGAGTCAGCTTTGAATCAGTGCTCTATCACTGGCAAAAGTCATGACAGCTCCTTCTTTCTCTGTTCCCTCTTAGGCCCCCCAAGGATTGCTGACAAAGTGATTCACCGCCAGTCCGTGAGGCTGGGGAGGACCATCAAGCTCCTGTGCCCGGTGGAAGGTGACCCGCCACCTCTCACCATGTGGATGAAGGATGGGCGGACTATCCACAGCGGCTGGACAAGGTTCCGAATCCTCCAGCAAGGGCTGAAGATCAAGGAGGTGGAAAGCGAAGATGCGGGAACCTACATTTGCAAAGCCACCAATGGCTTCGGCAGCACCAACGTGAACTACACCCTCATTGTAATTGGTGAGTAGAGCTGGAGAAAAGCCAGGCCTCACCTGCTGCGGGGTGAGGGAGTGAGCTGATGTCTGCAGAGCTGTCAGTGGCTGCAGATTTGCTTTGCTAATCATTTACTGACCTCCACTCCTAACTGGCCCTTTCCAGTGTTTGAGGGTTGCCAGAGCTGGCTGTGTTGCTGCACATCTTCTGCTGCAAACCGGCTGCAGGCTGATAAGATTGTGCAGTGCCAAAGGTTACAAATAAACAGAAATGATGCAATAGTCACTAGGGTCCAGATCACAATGAATTCCACACAGGAAGGGCTGTGTGATAAGGAGAGGTCACGCTGATCCTTGTGTCTGCTGTTGAAACAGGGTAGTTCTCAAAACAAATGTTGAGGCACCCATATGAAAACACACAGTGGGGAGATCCATGTACTGAGATTTTGAAAAGTGTGGTGTCTTCAGGAATAATAATATTTGGGTTGAAACAAAGCTCAGAGCTGGCGTGTAACCCAAGGATGCTCAGCTCCTGAGAAATCCTCTTGATGGAGGCAGGATTAAAAAAGCTTTAGATGCTGTCTCAGTGACTATGGGTTCACTGGGAATGCTTTTGACCATCTTCAAAGGGCTTGCTTGGCCCAGGGATGAGATTTTGCAGTCACTTGCTGGGTTGAGCATTTCTGAAGACTCCCAGAGACACTTTCCTGGGTAATCAGAGATTTCTCTGCTGTGGCTACCACAGAGATATGTTCATTGGATCTTATCCGTGAGAAGGGGAAGAGCTGGGTGAAAATCAGCATGCTAGAGGATGCTGAGGGAGCAAAGGGGAGGGTTACAAAGCAGGATGCGAGAGCAAGTGTCTTGCTCACCCTATTGCCTGATCAGCACCCCAAGAGTCTGGTGTACAAAGTTCTGTTTCTCTGAGATGGTGGAAGTGAAGACAGAGTTCAGGGCAGTTTGCTGCTGCCTGCTGGTTGGCACTTGGCCTGGTTTTGTTGTATTTCTTCTTCACCTTTGCAGTAGTAGGGCTGCTGTGCACTCAGAGCATGTAGCAAACACTCGGTGCTTCTTGGTGGAGGATTATCACCTGATAACGGGGTGATTCTTGGAGAATGCACTTTGCTGCACAGCTAGTATAGGAAAGAAACCAGAATGTAAATATCTTATCTGGAATGAGATAGTTAGGTGAGGGAAACCCTCTGGTGATATGACTCCTGTGGCATCAGTGGGAGAGAGCTGCAAAAATCATCTTGTAGTTTACGTAGTTTGAGGATTTGGTTTTGCTTGTTCACCTTTTTCTTAGCCACATTCACCCATTTCTCTCTGCTACACTGAACAAAAAGGGTGAAGTAGGAATAGTCTTATAAAATCGTGTCTATACAGACTCCTTTTGGACAGGTTTTCCAGACTATTTGATGGAAAGAAAGGAATGCTACAGGAGCCTGCTCAGCCCAGCTTGTGCTTTTGCAGTATGTGGAGATTGCCAAAGTCTTAGATCTTCTGTGTCATCCTGTATCTTCTAGGAAGCTCAGAGGCCAAGCTAGATTCCACTGTTCCAAGGCCTATTCTTGGTAGCACAGCAGGAGCAAATGAAAGGGAAAAGCCAGGAGGCACAGGGTAAAAGTTGGACTAGAAATCAGGAAAGATTGAGACAAAAACTCCAATTCAGTTGCTCAAGGAAATTGGTTTATCAAATTTAATTGTGTTAAGAACAATGATGTTCATTATACTTGGCACTGAAAAACCCTGGGCACAAACGCTAGTTATTTAGAGCCTCATCGGGCAGCTATGGAAGGAAATGGCAAGCTCCCAGTGGCCTCTGTGGGTTGAGATTGAGGCCTAAGCAAACAAATATTGATCATCAAGTGCCAAGGAAAGGGTAACTTTAACCTAAATGTGTGGCAGACATATGGGCTTGGTAATGCTCATCTCCATGCATCCTTGTAAAAACCAGTACTCCCTAGGTCCTTTTGCACCTTCCTTCCTTGTCTCACAGTGTGCCACTGTGCATTCTTTTTGCTCAGACCATTTTTCATGGATTGCTTATGTCCCTCATCTCCAGGGGTACTGCTGTGTTCATGTGGCATTTCAGTTGCTTTTCACTGTAACAGCTTCTCCTGAAAACAAATGTTCCCCTTGTGTCTTTCTTGTCAAGCTCTACAAGTAAACTCAAGGTATCACTGACTTATTCTTTCAAAAGACCCAGACATTTAATGCATTGACCAGATGCTCCTGTTCGTCTTGGTGAAAATGCTTTTGGTTGAGAGAAAATCAATCCCTTGTTGATTTTTGAGAAGGAGGCAGTGTTTAAAAACCAACTGCATGTCAGTTTTGACAATGAAGATCAAATTGATGGAGCTGTTTTGTTTGTGCTCCAGACAACACAAACTTCATTAGGCAGAGTGGCTCTTTGAACCATATGGCCTCTCTATTCTCCCACTCCTTCAAAGGAGAAAAAAACCCTCTTATTATTCCAGCTTTACTACTAACACCAAACATGTAAAACCACACAGGTGTCAGACATGGTTAAGGTGGTTAAGACATTAAATCAAAAATAGCACCAAATGATTCATTAAACACTAGGGCTTTAAAAAATAAAATTCACATTGACATGAAAACATTCTGGAAATTTAATCAAGAATGTCTGGAAAATATACAGTAGCTGATTGAAAGGTTTTGGAGTTATGGTGTGTGCTTTTCGCTGGGTTCTGCCACACCAGTGGCAAGTGAGGAATTGCCATCCCTGTGTTACACACGTGGGCAGCTGCAGGATAAGGTGATTGTTTACCCAAGATCCTACAAAGAGCTGAGGCTTAAATTCACCAGTCCTCAGTCTCTCTGCCTGCATTCTGTGCTATGTAACTCTTATTAACCTCTGTATTCCATTATAGTACAGAGACCTAACAAAGACCTGTGACATTTTACCAAGGAGTAAAAAGGACAGCGACTCCACCAACACTGGTGGGGGCTGGCAGGCATGGCAGAGCTGAGCTCCGTGGTTGGGCTCTGTGAGATGTAATAATTTAGGCATAAACCTGTTTGGATATTGCTTTGTGGCTTTCATGACAGTTTCTTTCTTGCAACCAGCCAGCTCAGTGTACAAGCAGAGCAGAGTTAGGTCTGCTTCTACTCGTCTGGTAGTTGTGCCTACACATTGCCGGGCTGGGGAACTCCTCAGTCTGCAAGTGCAGGTGAGGCGGATTACAGTGATTTTACAGATGGTAACTAGGACAAAGAAAGACCAGGTGATTAGGCCAAGACCACATAAAATATGAGCTGTGGCTCAGAGTTGAGTCTAAACCTCTTAAATCTCACTGCAAGAGACTATTCATCCTTCACAGCATTTACCAAAGTTTTTTCTTCCTAATTTAGCATCTTCCTACTTCTCTGTTGTAAAGGAGTCTTCTCTTAGTCTATGTTTTTGGTCTTCTTTCTCAGGCATAGGTTTTGCCAACCCAGATGGTAGCAATTGGTTTCTGCCCTGCTTATTTCCCCATCTTCTCAGCCTGCAGGGCCTGGATCCTGAAGATCCAAGGAATCCTTCTCTAATACACCCCTGCATGAAATGTAAGCCAGTGAAAGCAGATTACCAGCATAAGTCAAAACTACAATTTCCTCTCTTAGCTCTCCTTAATAGTTTTTGTGGCTCACCACAAGATTTCGGGTGCCAGTTACATTGCAGACAGACTTACAAATGCTGGAAGAAGAACTTTAATCGGTATTAAATCACATTGCAGTTATTAAGTACAATGGTACCTTATTTTTGGAGTATTATGTGTAGCTCATCCAAACAAATGTGCTGTATCTTCCCAAAAAATTATGTGTACAATGATGCCCATGAAAATCTTATTTTTAAGGGTTTTCTCCCCAGTTGAATCTATTCAGAAATGCTGATTTATAGCCTAAAGGTGTGAAAAGTAACATTATTTGGTTTATGCTTGGAAGAAACCTGCGGTTTCTTTATTGCAGAATTAAAAAATTCCTTGCCAGTGTGCTCTTAAAGGAAACCTAAGCCCACTGATGAAGAAACAAAGTGTTGAATAGCTGCTCCTTGTTTGAAAACTGTCCACCTTGTGTGCTGAATGGAGACATGTTCTGCAGAAAAAAAATAGCAGGTGGTGGTGTAACTGAAGCCTCTACTGAGCTGTGGCCAGCTCGGAGAAACTGTGAGGCTGTACACATGGAGCCATCACACGCTCCAGCCATCAAACCCTCCCTGGGAAATCTTAGCCCAAGTGGGTGAGATTTTTCTGACTTATAATAACTTAGAAAACAAAGTATTCTAACATGGAAGTGCTGGAGAACCTCCATTACCGTCTCTTTCTGCAATAATAAACAGCATTGCTTGTTCTAGAAGCCTGGACATTCTCTGAAGGGAAAATTGTTGGCGAACAGCTGTAGGAAGGACTGTAGGTAAATATTTATGCTGTGGCATAATGATCTCTTTCACTACTGCACAACACAGAGGACTTTTCACTTGCAGAAGTGTTATGGGCCAAATCCTGCAAGGTGTGCCAGCATTACAACATGAGGGGCTATTGCTACAGGTGCTGCTGGTAAATACTTCATCTTGCATCAGTTGCTCAACCAAGTGATGAAAGATCAAACTGTCTCTGCTTTCACATCTGCATCCATGTTTCTTATTACCTTCTGTAGCACAGGGAAAAAAAAAGGCAGCAACAAGAGCAGGGTTTGGGATTGTCTCTGCACTGCAGCCTTCTTGCTTCTCTTGGTGTTTGTGAACTGCCAAGAACACATCTTGCTTGGGTGTATCTCAGCACCAAAATAAAAAATCAACACTGTAAGTCCAAGGAAGAGCTTCTCCAGTATTTCTTTTCCTTGGCCCATGTTTCTGACTGCTACAGTTGTTTATTTTCTTCTTCAGGTGTTTTTGGAGGAAAATTTTGGTAAAGAATCTGTCATCTATCCAGTTTGTATCCCACTCTGGTGCCTGACCTTCTTAGTGACCACCCCATTTGGGCTGTAGAGTAATAAATTCTTGGTGCAGAGAGCAGGAAGAAGAGTGCATCTTGTCCTAAAGCTCTGATGGGCTGTTCAGAATTTGAACTACATCTCAAACTAATCAAATTTGCTATTAAATGTCTGCTGTCTGTCTGTTGCAATAGATTGCTTTGCGAATCTGCCCTGACATCAGATGATTTATCTTTAAAGTAGCTTTTTCCTGCTGAGCCAGCTGCTATTTTATGTTTTTTGCAGCTTGTCCAAAGACAGCTCTCTTTGATAACAGGCATGTGTGAAAAATTTGCATTAAAATAACCATTTTTTTTAAACAGTCAGCATAAGTATCCTGAAAAAAAAATCATGGCTATGTCTGAATGGATATTTATTCTAATGTGTTCTTTTCTGCTCATAGGAGTAGAAAATACTGTGTGAAAAAAATGCAAGTACAGTAAAATATGGTTTGCATTACACTTCTCCAATGAAGTCATCAATCCGTGTCTCAGAACTCATTTACAGTGCAAAAGCTGAGAAAACATTTCTAGCCCAGAGTCAGGTGCCACCAGCCATCTTGGAAAAGCATGACAAATTCATTTGTGTTTGCATTTTGGCCTCTTAATAAACTCTGGGGGACCAGAGAGAGATGTGCTCAGCAAGAAGATGTGAATCAACACTGAGTCAGCAATGTGTGCACCAGGGGTCTGCTAATGCTAAGCAAAAACTGAAATGAGTCAACCGTTAAAAAAAGAAGAAGAGGTGCAGTTTTTGCATTTGAGAACAAGGTGGTGTAGCTTGTGCTGGTCATGGTATGGAGTTAGCAAAGTGTCTTTAGTGCATTTGCTTCAACACAAAGTGCAAAAGGAAGTCCATCCAGTGTGGGACCATTAACGCAATCACAGGACACATAATCATGACTAATGATGATTAGTCAGTTGTTATATGGAAGTGAAGAGTTCCTTGTGACAATAAACAGTAAAAAAGTTCTCATGTTTAATTTGCTAAAGCCCCAATCCAGCAGCTGGATCTACGTTGGTGGCCTCCTGTGCACACGCAGTGTGATTAACACCAGATGAGGATCTGGCCATAGTCACTGGTGCTTTGTAATGGTTATGTTGCTAATTAAAGCTCAGATTGGTTTGGGCCTTTGGGAGCTGAGCAGAAAAGGGGAGCTTACCCAAGGCCTACCCATGGCAATCATTGCACAAGGACTCCTTGTCAGCTTGTGGTGTGGTGCCACCAGGTCACCCTCTGTGGAGGTGCAGGTATGGTCTTAGTGGTGTTGCCAAGCGAGGGGGTCCTCTGTGTCAGTCTGTGGGAAGAGGCTGGCAATGGGCATTAATTGAGCCCACTGAACAGAGGAATCCATGAAATGCTTGGTGCATGAAATGAATTTTCATATCTTCGTGAAAACTCATAGCTAAAAACTCTTCACTTGGAAATTAAGCTCCTTTTCCACTGGAAGTGACTCATGGTTGACTAATGATGCCCTCACCCAAGCATGGGCTCTTCCTTCTGAGTGTTCATTAGTGTAGGCATAAAGACACACACCCTGACCATGGTTGGTGTTGCTCAGGGACAGCACAAACATGTTGAAAGAAGTCCAAAGGCAATCAGGCATTCCTATCCCCTGAATTTCAGGGATGCTTAATTTCCTCCTCATTTGGGGGATACCGCTCAGAGTCCAACAAACTCCTTGTCCCCATATATAGAGCATGTTGAGTCCTGTAAAATGTCCACTGTGCTTGGAGAGGAAAGGAGGAGAAATAATACGCCAAAATGAAAAGTTGGCTATTGCTGGATTGCTGCAAAGAACAGTTTCACTGGCCTTCATCACTGTGATAAGTGCTACACCAGACTGATGTCACAACAGTCCATAACAATCTGTTCTTGAAAAGCTTTCTCCATAAAGAGGTGATGATGTGAGTGCCAGTATCAGCTGTAACTATCCTAAAAATGACTGATCAAAAATGTAACACCGAGTGGTTTGACTGATGGTCTTGGTGAATGGGTGTAAAAAGCTGGGAAATATCACAACCGGGCAGCAGTCTTGTTTCTTCCAAGTCCAGATCTATAATGTAACTCAGTGCTAATGCTGTATAATGTCCACAGTTTTTACAAGATCTTTGTTCGGTTTTATTAGTTTCATTTGATTTTATAACAAACTTTACAGTATGCTTATCAATACATCATGTTCTGGCTAACAAAAGCCTCTCTGTTTCGGGTAGATCTCTTTTTTCCCTTCACGAAGCTGTAACATAGAAGCCAAGTTAGGAAGGTGACAACACCTGTTCACAATTTAAAGGAAATGAAAAGATTTTTTTCCATGGATGTAAGCATGAAATTCATACATATATGTATGGATATATAATTTCCCCCTGTACTCCATCCTGTGGCAGACTGTGGCAAACCAGAGCTGCAGGCAGTGTAAATTCGAGGCATGCAGGACATATGGATGCATTTAGCCCACAATCCTTTGCAGATGCTTTGGAGTGTGTAGTGGCTGCTACACCCATGCAAATAGCAAACTGCAGCTCTGTTTGCTGCACGAGTATTGTTTGGGAATGAAAGCAATACACAATACCAGGCAGGCTGACAGTAAAACTGCGTTTGATCTGAGCAATTTATGGCTTCCTTCTGTTAAATGATATTAATAGAATTAGCCTCTGATCCCAGCGAGTTTGTGGTGTACACGTCGGGTTTTTCTAGTCAGTTTGTCTGAGGCTGAAAACGTCTTTTGCCTCTGACTTTATTAATCAGAGCTGTCTTTGTTGCAGCCAATGGCTACAATTTCACTGTTGACAGTGCAGTGCTGATGTGCATGGCCAACAATTTGTCTATAATGCTTAGAAATGGCTGTATTTGTGAGTAAAACCAAGGCAGTCTCTGGGCCAAGCAGGTGATACGTATGTGTGTGGAAGGCAGTCTTGCAAAAGGTGGTCTAGATTCCCAGTCAAGGTCTGCTGTGACTGCGGAACAGTAGTTGAGAGTCTTTTAATTAAGTAACGAGAAGCCATTGAGCTAATTGCAGACCTGAGCATCAGCAATTCTGAGATATCTAGCATCTTAACAACCATCCGAGATGACTATCTTCTCCAAGTAGCAAGATCTTTCTGTTAACTTTCCTACAACTACTACTGTCCTTCCCTATCCCTGACAGTTTTTCCGTGCAAGTTATGCTCCATCCTGCTGCTTCTTGCTGAGGATGATGGATTCAGCGTGGCCACATTGGACTCAGAGGACCACTGGGTTGAGCTCCATGGGCACAGTGTCTCCAGGAGGTCTGTGCCAGAGCACTGTGTTCCGTTCCCTAGTGCCATCACACAGCTCTGCTGTCCTCAGTTTGCCCAGTAAATACCACAGATGGTGGGTTTTTAGCCAAATTTTAGTCCCTTTGGTATCAGTTAACTCAGAAATACACAAAAGGCACACTTGTAAATTAAGGCACAGTGAAGAATATTTATTGTAGAGAGAGCAGTGCCAAGTTGGACTAGTTTATAAGGTGTAGCTTGAATGTTGCTTTTGGAGACTCCTTCTTTATGCGTAAGTGCATGTACACAGCACCAATTGCTCACGTGCTGCTTCTTCATCCATACATGTAGGTATGTTGCCTGTTAAAGTGGATGGTTGTTGAGGAGGTATATTTTTACATTCCTGTAGGGTCTGGTTCTCTACCTTTCCTGTGCTGTCTTTGGCATCCACATTAAGAAAAAGACGAAAAAAAGGAAACTAAAACTCAACAAAATGGCTGAAAATTAGTGTATAAACCTATTTTTAGATCCAATTTGTTTTTGTTTGATGAGAGGAAGAACATTTTCTATGTTGTGCTTGATGAATAATATCATTGTACTAGATGGCTTTGATTCTTCTTTCTTTATAATAATGTGGGTTTCACAGTCAGAAGGCCTGCGTGTTTACGTTATACACTTTTTGGCAATAAAATTGGAAAAGGAGAGAAAAAAAAAGTACTAATCCCAAGAGTTCTGAAACCTACACTCCTTCTTAAACATACCCTGTTAAAGACATTAAGTCCCTTGCAAACATCCATCTATCAGCAGTTGAGAGTTTGTAAAAGGCGTACTTTGTTCTGAACTCCCTGCCCTACTGATTATGCACAGTTCTTTTATTTTGTGAATAGGATGTCGACCCCTTAGCCTGGTAATGATGACAGATTTATGTATTTTAACACCCAGACGCTGCTGTATTTGTTAAGGACTGCCAGACTCCAGCAGTGCTGCACCCGTAGTTTATTTTCATTGTCAGTTTGTGCTGCTTTTTAAGGTGTTCTGCAGCCACTGGAAGCAGCGCCGCTGCTGCTCTCAGAGGTTGAGATGTCAGGGTGTTAAGAGCATAAGCCACCATCCTTGGACTGTTTCCACCCATAAAATGTCACTTCTGCTCTGGTCGCGCTGGTGGGGTGGAACCTGCTCCTTGCACTGAAGCCAAGGAAAAGAGGGGAGAAATAAGCAGTAAGAGGAATCAGATAACACAGAATTTATCCCTTCGCTTTCTACTCCCATGATGTATTTTGCAGCTCTCAAGTTAATGTTTTAAAGAGAACCTTCTTTTAATGTGCAGCAAAAGCAAAGGACATAAACATACCTTGCAAGTGAAGTTGTTAAAGTGCTGCAATGGGTCAGCACATCTGTCCTCTGCACAATGCATCTGTATGTGATTTCTTCTGGGTTGTTTTAAATTACTGCAAGTGGCAGAACAATAGGGAGACAAACAGTACGAACAATGCTGTTGTTTAATAATAAACTAAATTATTAACAGGCCTGTACAGAAAAGATGTCATGTAAATTAAAGGGAAACAAATTATTTTATTTTCCATTGCAATGATCCAGTGCAACAAAGGCAGTTGATATCTTTCTTCTTTTCTTCTGTTCCTTGATCTTGCTACAGATATGTTTGTTCCTGTGTGTGTATATAAATTTCTTACAGACACATTACGAATGTTATAGGGCAAAAAAATGCAAAATATGGGTGCTTTTCTGATCTCTTCATGCTAACCAAGCCACTAAATCTGAGTTTATCACACAATTGAAATTATACATAGGACTTTTATTGCCTTCGGGTTTTTTTACTCCCATTTTACTGTTTCCCTGAAAAATGCTGTCAAGTCAGTTGAACTATTGAGTTGAGTCAGTTTTCTGCTTGGTTGTCAACCCGGGGCTTTGAAATATTTGGGATTGAATCCTTCATTGGGAAACTGTTTTGATTTGGAAAAAGCATCACCACCAAATTATTTGTTGAGTTTTCTTTAGTCCAGTATTAGATGTTTCTCTTCTTAAAGAGAAGCCATGTGAGTTGGCATGTTGGTTTTGTGGGGTTTAGTTTTTCACACCTAGAGTAACTCGTGGTGACCTTTCCACTGAGGTAGACATGGATCTTCATCTCACCTTTGTTGAATGTGCAGCTGGTAGAGGAGGGAAGGGCTGGTGACAGTCCTCCTTGCTCATCGACTGGGAATCGGGGGAGTTGGACTCGCTTCAGATGCGGGCTGGGATTCCCTGCTAACAATCCCAGGAATCTTGTGGAGGAGAAGGATGGCGCCTCCCCAATCCACAGCCCAGCCCAGTGTTTGTGCTCTGTTTGCAGTGTCTCCTGACAACTGCAAGCCCACTGCAGCTTCTCCTGGTAGCCCTGGCGTGTGCTTTGGCAGGAGAAACTCCAACCCTGGAGAAAGTTGTGGGAACTGGACATCAAGAGGGTTGTGTCAGCCAAGGTCTCTTGTGAGCTGCTTTGTTTTGAGTGTGGTTTTGTTAATCCCTTTCCTTCAAGGAGGCTTGGAAGATGCAGCAGCTTTTATTTCTGGGAACGGAATAGTAGTGAATTTTGTGAAGTTGGTCTGTGTCTTTGGCCAGAAATGCCAGCAAGGTGCTGGGTGTGCTCCTCCCACCCTGACAGACTTGCTCCTGGAATGCAAGCCATGTCCTGCTCAAATTAGTGGACTGATTGACTTTGTCTGTAAGAAGTCCATCACCCTTTTTCCTCTGGGGTGTCTGAGAAACTCTAATCATGGCCACGGCAAAAACATGTCTATGTGACCTTCCAAAAAATGAAGTGGTTCTCTGGTTGCTCTGTCCTTGGATAATTTGGATAATTTTGTGGTGGCCCCTTGAGACTTTGCCATGATAAACAGACAAAAGGGCAACAGATTTCAGGGGCAGACCAGTGGAATTGCATCAGAAAAGAATTTGGCCACTCAACATCCTCAGTATTGTCAGCACTGGTCTGTATCTCAGATCCCTTTGCCAGGAATGATTTGGATATGTTTTACCCTTGTTTTAGGCAAAAGCTGGGTCATGGACATACTCAGCTATAAATTAAACTGTGAAACCTTAAATACAGAAGTTATGCTTTATATGTGGTTATTTGTATTCGTCTGTTTGACCTGTGTTAGCTTTTCCTAGGAATTTTTGGCCCTGGTTGTGTTCAAAGCTCCACACTTAACAGGATGAAAGGCTGCACACTGTACTGCTCACCAGTGATGCTTTTGCCACCCTTCAGCATCTGCAGCAAGGGAGGGAATACTGCAGTTTCTGTGATAACATCTCTGTTCCTGCAAGGCTATGTTGGCATATCCTGAGGGGGAAACTCTTTAGAAGTTCCACTAGGTCTTTCCCACCTGGTACTTGGTGAAAGCACTCTTCTGTGTCTTGGGCCAAATCTATTGATCTTCACTCATATGCTGTGGACCACAGAAATAGTTTCAGGTGTGAGGAATAAAAATCAACAAGGTGCCTGTATGTTGTTCCTCTTATTTCTACTGCAACGTTTTTGAGTAGTTTATTGCTTTTCTTATTCACAGCTACCTATCTGGAGCATTGTACCAGCTTTCTGACCCTTAGCACAGGGAGCCTGTTTGCTGTGGGGAAATAACCAGCTTATTTATTCCCTTATGGAGTTCTGACTTGCCTTTTTATATTTCAGATGTGGCATGCCACCCCAGAACTCTGCAGGATGTGCATTGATAATGCTTTAAATTTTGGGGAAGGCATTGCTTTTTGGGCCGTGGCTTATTATGGTCCAATGAACTTGAAGGTGTATTCAAGACTGTTTACTTCGTCCTGCCTGGTTTGGGGGATTTGCTGTTGTAACGCAGTGGAATTTTTTCTCCAGCTTCAAATGCTAAACCACTGCTAAGGTGAGATGATACAGCCAATTCTTTGTTGGTATCTTCGTCTCTGCTCAGAGTGCAAAGTAATGGGTGGACTTTTTAGCCACCGCTTTTCTCAATCCTCTCTTCAAATATGGCATGACTGAGGCCATGAATGAAATGCTTTTCATGGTCTTGGTGAGGGAAGAAGTGGACCCCACTTAGAGGCCTGTAGTGTTAAAGGAGGATGGTAAACTGAGCTTACAGCACTTTATCTCTGGGACCATTAAAGATGGGTGATAAAGGGGAGTTTTTCAAAAGCAGTCAGCCGAGGCTGAGTCAATCCCTTTTGAAGAATTCCCATGAACTTCCATGAGATGAGTGTTGCCAGTGCTGAAAGCTTTTGAAACCTTACCTAACCATCCAGTGACACTTCTTGAAAAATGTGTGTACTAAGCACGCATTCCTGGGAAAATGTAAGTAGGGTTCACATGTGTTGAATACTGAGGTGCTTTCTCAGAAGCAGGTGCTTTGAAAGGAAATTGAGAAAACAGGTTTCTAAAGTAATTTTAATGAGCTGTAGTGTCTGCCCTGGTCAGTAGGGACACAATACTTAAGGTAGTGCTATAGTTTTAGTGTCATTTTGGGACACAATACTTAAGGTAGTGCTATAGTTTTAGTGTCGTTTTCTCTCCTGTAGCCAAGGCCTGGCTGATAAGTTGGCTGTGGCAATAAACAACCCCCTGACACCTGTCCAACACATTCAGCTGATGTGTGAAGTCACACTGAGCACAAAACCATCACAAGGTTGGCTGGTGTTTGACTCAGAGCTTGTGAGATGTTCTGCGATGCAGAGTAAGAAAGGCATTTCTGTACCACCTCTAGATCTGACCTGTAACTGCTGTAACAGTTAAATACAAACTAATAAGAACATGAAAGCTGTCCTGTCACAGTCCCAAGGTTGCAGTGATCAATTTTTTTTTTTTATTTTTTTCCACTTTACAAAAAACTTGAGGCTCAAATATCAGGAACACTGCTGCTGGATGTAGTCCATGCATGCAGTTGCCATTGGCTGTGGTGGGAAATCGGTGGAGTTACTCAGAAGGAATGCATGTGAATGATGAGCAGGGTGCCCCACCCATGTTGTGGGGCTGCATCCTGATACCTGCCTGCCTCAGCTTTAGGACTGTGAAAATTCACTGGACTCATTTCAAGGGAATGGTTTGTCTTGCAGTTCTACAGGGAGGAAATGAAGGACAGAAGGAGCAAAATGAGAAAAACTTTAGGGGAGATATTAAAAAAAAAATAAAAATCCTTCCTTTTACATTGCAGACACGTTAAGTACTTAACATTTTAAGAGCATCTTCTGACTTGGAAAAGCTGGCAGAGATGGGATTCAGTATGAGTCTGCCAGATTGATTTACAAATCGGCCTTACGAACTCCTGCTGCTTAAACATACCAGAATGCGACAATTAAAGCCAACATCTGGAATTCATTGGTGGAGCTGATCCTAGATAAACATTAAATGAATGTCCATTTCCTTAGCATTGGATTTCCTCTGGCTACCACAGCTTAAGCAGTGTCATCCTATCAGACAGAGCTGATGATGATAGCAGAGCAAATGTCAAAGTCATGAGCCAGATCAATTTGTTCCATCTTTTAGCACTGAAACTAGGACGAAAGCTGGCCTGAAGACACCCACTGTTTTTTTCCACTAGACTGTGGGAATGGGTTCCTCATCTCATTAACCTGAGTTAAGACAGTTGTGTGACTCCCTTTCTCTCCTGTGAAGACAGAATATTTCAGATTAGTTAGGTTAATCTCACTTGGGGAACTTTGTCCCAATACTTCCTCTTCTCTCTGTTTCCCCCAACCCTGTCAAGGTTACTGAAGTCTCCTTCCACTCTACAAATCCAGGGAGGGATTTTGTTTGTTCATATTTTAGAAACAGAGAAAATCAGCTAATGAATTTGGGATTAACTCCCAAATTAGTCTCAAGTTATGCAAGTGGAAGCCATTCACAACAAATGCCCATATGTCTTACTTTGCAACTGATCTCTTCCCTGAGGCTTGGCTGACGTGGAGAGTGGTCAGTGCTGTCCACATCCATGGTGGGTGAGACTGAAAGCCCTGAGGCTTTATCTCAGGCCAAGAAGAGCTTTCTTATCTTGTCAAGAATGATATTTCTTTGTGCAATCTAAACTAACTGTCCTCATGAGGGAATTTAAAAGCACCTTTTGGCTTAAAACTCATAGTCCTTTTACCCCATATTTTCTGACCTCTTTGGTCATTAGAGAAACAAAAAATATGATAGTCTCTGGCTGGCTTTATTTGCTTAATCATTGTGACCCCCTTCTGAAGCTGCTGAGTCCTGGATCACTGAAACAAAGCTGGGGAGAGGTGTTTCCATGTGGCCAAACACTCGGGAGCCAGACAACCTGGGGAGGCCTTTCGGTACCTTCAGCTAAGGCACGTGAAAACACTTCTGCTCAGTTCTGCACTCAGGACACCATTCTTGCCTCTGGTGTCAAACTGGATCAGGTATCTTTAGAAACTTCCTGAGGACCCAGGGCATTTACTGAAGTGCCTGATTTCACCTGTGTGGGACATAAGGTTTTGCCCACAAGCAAACAGACTCAGATTTTGCAGAAAGCTCTTTGAAGCCCTCACTTTCTGCTTTGTACCATACAGGAGCTGTGTTGAATGAAGTAAGCACACTGTTGATGCAGGGATCCTCCTTCCAACCCTGAGGTGATCTCCAGAATCTCTGGCAGTGCCTCTCTGAACCTCTATGTTGCCTCTGCTGGGCTCCCCTTCTGCAGCTGCAAGCTTTCACCAATCTGATTATCAGTGGGTCCTCCTTCCCACCTCTTGCCTAGTCATTCAGCTTTATAAAAGCATCAGCTCTGCACCTTAGTTTCCTCAGGGAAAATTGCTTGAATCTTTTGATTTCCTTCCCTCTTATGTTTTCATGCTGTCCCTCTGTGGAGAAGCTGAATACATGTGGAGATCTCCTTGGCCTGGGATGTATCTCCTGTGAGTTTTTGGAAGGCATTTGAGTTTCCAATCTCTCCTCTCCAACTCAGCAAGGAGCAACACAGCCACGAAGGGCTGTGCTTGACATACCTCAGAGCTCTCAGTGTCACAGCAATACCTCCAGGGCCAGTGCGTTTCAGCAGTGGATCACGGGTAGGTTCCCTGGATCTTCCATGGGATCAGCAGGACCTTCTGCACAGAGCAGGTGCCTTCTCTCCTCCAAAGGCCCCCAGCCTGGCTTAGCCCACACTCAACACAGAGCGGGCTCAGCACAGCCACGTGGACCCCCTGCCCTTTGCATTCTGATCGTATAGAGTTGCCTGCTCAGCGTAGGCTCGAAGAGGCGCAAGTGTTTTCCTTGCTGCTTGGCCCTTTTTCCCTTGTGGCTCTACAAGTGTTAATCTGGAAGCTGAAACCATAATGTGAAAGAGCTCCTCGGAGAGGAAGGATTCAGGTAAGTTTACAGTTGTGTTCTTTTGCTTTGCTGGTGACTTCTGTCTGGTGGGTTTTCCAAAGCAGCTGATAAATATTTTTCTCCCTGTTACGGTGCCGACAGTAGCCTGGAGTCCCAGTTTCTTCCTACAGAAGATAGACCTTTGAGGTCTATAAAATTTATACAGTACACTTTCTGATTTTTATTAGCCTAGTAAAAGAGATCATATTTTGTGTGCTTCTGTATCTCTGGAACGTATGGCTGGGGAGTTATTCTGCAGGGCAACAGAGCTGAGTGCTGTGGTGGAAAATACTGATTTATCTGAGCTGTGAAAGCGGTAGACCAAGCAGATAATGAAAGTCCTTGAAAAGCTTCAGACATGCACAGCCATTTTAGAATATCCCACAAGGGGGCTATGGGTTACATTGTCATTTAGCTTTTAGTCGTTGCTAATTAGTTCCACCTAAATATTGATTTCCCCAGCCCATTCCTCATCTCTCAATTATAACACCCCAAAGAGTCAATTTTCTTTGCTCTTCCTGTGTTTGAAAACAGTTTTATGGCAACTGCTCTGTTTGTGGATGTGCAGTGAATCTAAATACCTTTAAAATATAAGAATTTTTAAAAAGCACGTGCTTCCAGGCCCAGATACAAACGGGGAGAACAGGGCACAGCAGAAAGCAAGTCCCAGATTCTGTGCTGATGAAGTTGGTCAAGGACTAGTGGAGTAACCAAGATACAAATATGTAAAAGGAGTTTCTAAACTTTGTGCAGAACACTGGTAGGTGAAGTGGCTTCTCTATACTCCCTCTTAGTTTTTTCTCTGCCTTGTTTTTCTTATCTGGGCAGCTGAAAAAGAAAACAAAGTATTGGGCAGTGAAACATCTTGTTTGAAAGCCTCTGTTTCTGTGCAAGTAGAAATTTGTATGAAGACTGGGTACAAGTGTTGCCTGGGACAGAGCAGGGCTGGAGTAGAATATGGACTAGAAGGCACATGTAATTTCTCCCTATAAGATCAGCCATGACTTTAACCTTTGATAATAAGGAAAATAGTTTTCTTCCAGTGGAAAAAAAAAGGTAAAAATGCATATGAAGAAGGAATGAGTTTTTCCATTGCCTGGCCTAGGCTGGAATATCTTCAATTATACACATTTTGCCCAAGTCCTTTGTTTGCTAATAGAAAGGCCTTATGTCAATGCATTGACAGACATGGGAGTGAAAGGGATTGGTACAGTGGCACGTGGGTGGGATGTTAGGGGGCTTCCTGCTCTTTCTTCTGGGAAAACTATGGCAACCACACAGCCTAGACACAACCTACAACTTGCCTTTTCTGTTTTGTGCCACTTGTGGTGAAGGGCAGCTGAGCATAGTGATGAGGAGGCTTCGGGTCTGAGTTACCTCTGCACAGTCCCAGGGGTGCTGTCAGAGGGAGATGCCACATCCTCCTGGCCTCCTCCTCCCGTGCAAAACCCCACTGAATACCTGGGTCTTCACACAAACATAGGTGAGTCCCCCTTACCACCACATGGAAGAAATAACCAAATTCTTTAGCCTTTTGTTCACTAAAGGGAAGGAAGGTAAATCTGAGGTGACTCTGTTGCCTCCTGCACCATTTTTCTAACCTAAAAATAACACTGTGGCCCTTGTGGTTGCCATTAGGGTTATTTAGTGCTACAGCCTTTTTTTTGTTTCCCCCTTCCCTTTCCAGAGCACTGGTGCTGCTGAGCAGAAGAACTGCCCCATTGTGTGAGCCCAAAGGAAATACTGCCTAGAAAATGTGAGGAATTTTTAGGCCATGATATGTTTGGACTAGGAAGCAGGGGACTCGGAGGAATGCGGAGAACGGTTCCAAAAATATTCCCTGCAGCAGTGCCCTTGGTCAGTAACAGTTATTTTTGTTGGCCCGGCAGCCCCCTCGAGCAGAGGTGATGTCATTCCCCAGCATGGTGGAGTTGGAAATACAGAGGGTGCCCTGTGGTTTTGCAGAGCTGGGAGAGGACAGCTGAACCGAATGCCTTCTCCTGTCTCAAATGCTCTAACTGTTGTGGAAAAAAAAAAAAAAATAATTGAAAGGCAGCAAATTGCAGGGGATGGTGAAGATAAAGTAATTAACAGCACCATGGAAACATTTTTAACAGTAGTGGTCTTTCCTTCCATGTGAGCTCCTTTTCCCTTAGATCTGCTTTTCTACTCTCAGTCATGTCTTTGCTCTGGGTTGCTTTTTGGGTTGGTATACTGTGTTTTTGATGGTACGCTGCTTTTCTTATTAAAATGGATCAAATCAACATGTAGTGCGCTTGGTGTTTTGGGCATTTCTGGCTGAGACACAGACATGTGAATGTCTTAACAGTGATTAAAGTAAGGTAATAATATACCCTAGAACACCTCAGGAGAAGAAAGCCAGCTTTTTTTTTTCTCCTTGTAACAAACAGAATGAAGAAGTTAAATATTGGGTCCTTTTTTCCATGCAGGTGACTCTTAATGTTCATTGTGATCTCAGTGATGCTAATTTGACATATGAGAGAGAGGCTAGGAAACAGAAATTGCAGTTTGAAGAAAAAGTTTATCTAGGCCGACAAGCTGGTAAAAGTTGGTGTGCATCCATGTGTGGGGTGAACCCAGCAAGATGTAACTTCACCTCAGTCCTCCCTAAATTGAATTACATTGAGCACAGGTAGCTAAGACAAATTTCCACTTTTTCCCAGAGACAGGAGTGGCATAGCATATTGGGCATGAGGCAAGGAGTTAAGGAACTGTGATTTTAATCCTGGTTCTGGCATTTAACCACTGGGTGCCACTGGTTATTCCTTTTTACCTGGGTGTTATGGCACCTGTGTACTCCTAGAGGGGCAGTGTTCATCCTTGAGAGGCTCTAATTTTTGTTATGGCATCTGGATTTAACTGCATGGCAAACAGTAACCACAATGATGATGTTTGCTTCTTCGCTGGCCCTTGTGAAAATTGCATCTGGTGACTTCACACAAAGGACAACATATTTGAGGTGTTTTGGGTCATGGGAGTGGGCCAAAGTTCTCCTGCTCAGAACTTTATTACATGGTGTTTCATGGAGAAAGGAAGAATCTGTTAAGAACCCAGAGTGCTGCCTTTCCTCAGCCAGGCTTCTTGAGGCTACAAGGAAAGGAAACTGTACAAAAACAACACAAAAGCATATGAATACAAAGGTTTCCTAACCCTGAAACTTAACTTTTAGGTTGATAAAATCCATGCAATGCTGACAGTTATACAGTGGCAGGAAATTGTTAAAGGTGTCAGGTTTTCCATTTTAATTCTGGGAACACGCTGGCTGTAGATTTCCTTGAAAATGCTGCTGAAAAGGTCCCACTTTCTAAATTGGAAAGATTTACAATTTACCTTTTTCTGTTAACCTCTTGTTCCTCAAAAGGTTAAGTATGGGAAATTCCTCTTTTTAACACTGGTAGCTGTTTGACAAGGTTTCCTTAGCACTGGGTGACACCGGATTTCTCAGAAAATGAGCCACCATAAGGTAAAAGAAATAGTTACCTGCAAGTTGTCTACAGAGGCCTTAGGAAACTGCTTGTGTCATGTAATTCACACACCTCATTTAATTTTAACTGTTGCATAATGTACCAGAATAGAATAGAACAGGTTATTTCAGGTGGAAAGGACCTACACTGATCATCTAGTCCAACTGCGTGACGAACTCAGGGATGACCAAGTTAAAGCATGCTGTTAAGGGCATTGTCCAAATGTCTCCAACACTGACAGACCCAGGACATCAACCTCTGGTCTGGAAAGCCTGTTCCAGTGTTTGACCACCTTCTGGGTAGTGAAATGCTTCCTAATGTTCAGTCTAAACCTCCCCTGGTGCCACTTTGATTTACTGGCAGTGGATACCAGGGAGAAGAGATCAGCAGTTCCCTTTCCACTTTCCCTTCCACTCCTGCTCCTCAGGAAGCTGCTGAGAGACACAAATTGCCCCCCAGACTCCTTTTCTCCAGACTGGAATCATAGAAACATTTAGGTTGGAAAAGGATCTCTAAGATCACTGAATCCAAACATTAACCTGTCACTGAAGTCCACCACTAAACCATGTCCCCAAGTGCCACACCTACATGTATTCTAAATACCTTTGGGGATGTTGACTCAACCTCTTCCTTGGGCATCCTATTTCAATGCTTGACAATCTTTGTGCTGAAGAAATTTTTGCCAATATTCAATCTAAACCTCTGCTAAGTCAACTTGGGGCTTTTTTCTCTTATCCTATTGCTTGTTTCTTGGGAGGAAAGACCAACCCTCACCTCACTGCAGCCACCTTTCAGGTAGTTGTAGAGAATGCTAAGTTCTCCCCTGAGCCTCCTTTTCTCCAGGCTGAACCCCCCTGGTTCCTGCAGCTGTTCCTTGCAGGCCTTGTTCTCTAGACCCTTCACCAACTAGACAAACTAGCCCAAGCAGAAAAACCCAAAGTCCTCCTTGCAGGTGACTCCCCCAGCCCTTTCACCAGATTCGTTTTCTGGATTCGTTGAAGGACCTTTAATATATTTCTTAAATTATGGGGCCCAGAACTGCACACAGTACTCAACATGAGGGCACACCAACACTAAATACAGCAGGATAATCACATCTTTTGAACAGCTGGTTATAGTGTGCCTTGCAATTTGTGACTTGCACAGGTGTCTTATCTCTTCAAGGTGTTACACAATTTTGAGTGAATTAATCCTCAAATAATCCAGGAGAGAATCAAGTAAGCATATTTTTGATGGCAAGATGGAGTTTGGAATATTAGTGCTGTCACTTTATGCAGGAGAAAACTACTTTGCTTCAGGGAAGGTAGATACCTTTGGAATTACCGTTGAAGTCTGCGTAATTGTAAAAGAGTGTGGGGTCCAGTAGGTTCTGTGCTGGCACAGACCATCAGGCTCACCTTTTAATAAGGATATCTTTCTCAAGCTTTGCTGGAGAAAAGAGGGAGCTTTGCCAATGCGATGTAGAGGCAATGGAGGGCACTTCTTCAGCTGCAGGTTGGTTGCTCAGTGTTGAACTTGGAGTGTGGGAGAAGAAAAGGATGCTCCAATGTGCTTTGGAGCTGTTATCCCAGGCTGTTGGTGAGTGAAGTCTGGAGTAGTGATGGAGTGCTGGGACAAGGAGATGGAAGCTAATTTGGGTTAAATTTAGAGCATCTGTGGGGAGGACTGAAAAGGTGATGTCGCTTTAGAAATGAAAAGTGGGTGATGCTCTGGCAGGGTTTGGAAAGGTTCTCCCAGAGCTAATCCAAGTTTCTTGATATCCATCCATAGCATCTAAATAATCTCTGCCTTCTCTCCATGGATTTAGTTGGAGCAGATGAAAAAAATTTGTTGTGTTTGGGGTTTCATCAGAACTTCTTGATTTATCTGTGAAGCAGCCATGGAAGGCTATGAGGAGACTATGGGCTGGGGAATATGTCAGGGTTAATAGACCAGTCAGTGCCTTGATTAACTCTGCTCTGGCAGCTGCCTAGTAGCCAGCTTCCAGTATAAATAATCTTTCAGCTCTGGGGTTGATATTTCCAAAGCTTAAAATATGAAGGCCATACTGTGCTCTTTCTCAATATCATGACCTTAATAGGTTTCCAGTAAGAGCTGTAAATATTGTCCCCACACCCACTCTGCTTTGTGACTTAAAAACATCTGTGCAACAGTGCATGGTTCACTGTCCTGGGCAGGACTGAATGAAGCTGAGTGCCTGAGTGGAGAAGGAAGGCCTTTGATGTGCCCCAGATTAAAGTGATCAGATGGTGTCTCTAATTAGCCACTGAAGTAGGTTTGTAGTTCTGAATAAGGTGGTATCAGAAGCATTAATGGCCATGGCTAATTATTTTTAGAATAGAATAAGCTATTTTGTTTGGAAGGGACTGACAGTGACCATCAAGTCCAAGTGCCTGACCAGTTCAGAGGTGACTTAAAGTTAAATGTTAAAAGCACTGTCCAAATGCCTCTTCAAATACTGGCAGGCTTGGGGCATCAACCAGCTCTCTGAGGAGCCTGATCAAGTCTGTGACCACCCTCTCAATAACGAAATGCTCCTTGATGTCCAATCTAAGCCTTCATTGGCAAAGCTTTGAACCATTTTTGTTTCTGCTCTTCAGATGGGCAGATAAACTGCTGTGACTGGGTGTACTGGCCTGTTGGGACACATATTGAAGGAGACAAATGGGTCAAAGGAAGCAGAAGTGCACTGTACTGCACTGGGAAAAGGGGGTAGAGAAGAGGGTGATGGTTAAAAGGTCCCAAGTGCTTTATCTTGGGGAACTCAGTGGGGCAGGTTATGGACACCTTATGCTGAAACCCTGCCAGGGGTTTATTGACACATACTTCAGTGGTACCCATGATTCCCAAATACCATGCAAGTTGAAACAAGATTGGATAGAGGAGGTTTTATACAGCTGACTGGGGCATCAAGGGAAGTTAAGAGACCTCTGAACTTAAGGGGTCCTGGCCCTGATGATGATGATGGTGAAATGGGTAATGGAGACTGCTGACAATTTCCTGGAGGGAGAAGTCCTCTTTGTCTCCTAGAGCCTTGCCATGCTATTGATATGAAACAGGGTTATTGAAACAGGGTGTTGCCATAGTCACTTCCTCACACTGGCATTGCAACACCCTCCCCCAGTGAAATTCCTGCCTTCAGTCATTAGCAGAGTCCCAGTTTTCAGCCAGCTGTTTCCCCATGGGTGCTCTGCAGGGCAGGTCATTTGCTGCCAGGACCCTCTAAAGAAGATTTCCCTGTCTGGATTGTACAGTGAGGCAAAGCCGGCAGTGAACACTGGATTCATTTTCTGTGTTATTGTTAGAGTGAGCTCTTTATAACCATTCAATTTTCTTTTAAATAAATCCCATTTGGAAAAACAAATCCTGCCCATAAAAGCAGCTCTCTGTGCTGGGTTAGTTTTCAGCATACCATACACAGCTGTATATTTGGGTTTATGTCTCCAGGCTAAATTCTCATTCCTGTGTGCAACCAGTGTATTCATGCTGGAGAAACAGCAAAGCTGCTGCTTGGGACCCTGGGGCTTTCGTCGGCGTTGGGGAAGATGGAACAGAATAAGTTAGCAAGGTGAATAAGCCAGGCAGTTTGCCCCAGGGAGACTTGTGTGAAAGATTGGAAAGGGACCAAGTTTATGCCCATAGAGTCTAAGGTGGTAGAGATCCCTACACCAGCTTCTCCCCAGTCACCTGGGCATTGAATGCCTCCTGCTAGTCTGGCTTCCGGGTTTCAGCCTATTTGTCCTAATCCTGTCTCCTTCCTTCGTGATGTTCCAAGTCCATTTTGTTCTGTGGAGATGAAAAATCACCTCTGACCATGTGCAGGGGCAAGAGGGACATCTAACCAGGGTGGGCTCCATCCAGAGCAGAAGTGTGATTTTTCTCTGGCCATGACTTTTCTGTGCCTACAGAAGATGCTGAGAGGGCTAAATAAGGGTAGATGNCCCCCCCACAAGAGGGATATGAGGAGAAGCAATTGTCCCACAATTGTTGCCAATTCCTTGCTGGCTGACACTTAAATATAAGGAAAAGTCAGCAAAATACAGAATCTGTGAAGGGGAAGAGAGATCTCAAAAGAAACCATGGGAATGTTTGAAACAAAAGTGCTATTATTCATCGTGGGCTTCATTTTAGCAACTCCAGTGTGTGAGGCACTGTGGACCTCAACTGCTGGGACATAAAGTGGGAAATTTCTGCTGGAGAGAGCCATCTGAAGATCTAGTTCTGAAGGAGTGTGAGGCACACTGTTCCTTTCCATCCTCCTTGCATCTGGAATTATTTCATGCAGTTATTTATGCTACAACAATGGAGCTATTAATGCCACAACAATAGTATTTTACAGTTCTTTAATGAGGTTTCAAATAACGTCATTAGTGCAGGGTCACACTTAAATTACGTAAGAGCATTTAAAAGTAGTTTTCTTCTAATTTCTGTGTTTAATTCTTGAGACAGACCTTCTGTCTTTACTGGATGTTAGAAAATTCAAGTACCTAATCCTGGATATTGTCTTTGCAGAGAGCTTGGGGCTTTTTTTTTTTTTCAGTGAGCTTTGAGTGGTGGAAGGAAGCCTGATTTAACACTTTAGCCAGAGCACAGGATGAAATATTTTAAAGCAATTTTTGCTTGCTCTAGGGCCTACATACCACTGTTGAGGAGGTGGAGCAGGACTTTTGGACACTGAAAAGAAATCATATTGCTTTGTATAATGCTGAGCGAATTGTAGTGGGACTTCCTAGTGCTCAGCACACAAAATTGGCCAAAGGCTCCTGTTCCTGCATTGCTTTTGACCTCCTGTTCATCCTTCCTTGTGTAAAACAATGCAAGAGTCATGGGAGAAAAAGTCTTCAGTTCCTGCAAATCTTCACAGCTTGCAAAAGGTTCAGCATTTGCATAGTTTCTGCTAAAACAATTTCCTTGGGAAAAAAAAAATTGAAAAAGTAGTCCCTTTATTTCAAGTGGCAGATCTCAGGCTCAGGCAAAAACAGCTGAGTTCAGGTTTTCATTAGGTTTCTTCTGTTTTAGGAATTAAGGGAAAGGAGGACTCTGATAATCTGAAAGGTTGGGTCTGAATCAGAATATGCAAAGGGAGAGAGGAGTGATTTTCAGACTCATGTCAGAGCCCATGGCTCAAGCTTGCCTTTGGGTCAGACTCTCAGCAGCATTTCCTCAGCAATTCATGTCATACCAGCAACACTTTGCTTTTTCTCAAGTAGATGTTTAACAAGCTGAGTTCATGTCCTTGGGGAAAAATAACAAGTCTGTATGATTAGGAAGGTGATTTGATAGGACTGAAAAGGAAAATAGCTCAAGTTTTTAAATGGAGGTAAATATTTAGTACTAATGTCAGTTGTGCACAGCATTTGATTTCCTCAGTGCATTAGTTCTCCTCCCTTCCTCTCCACTTACCCCTCTGTCACTTTGAGTTTGGTATGACGTGGGAGAGCCTGATACAGGTTTATGAAGTGGAGCCTTTAGCAGACCTTTAATTTGAAGTGTGGTGGTGTGATGGCCACACGTGCATTGATAAAAAGCAGGATGCTGCCTTGTGCAGTCCCTTGGGCTTCAGTCTGGTCTGAGTTGTCCATTTGCTTGGGAATATGCCAAGGCTGGATTTGATTCTCCAGTTTTGAAATCTGCTTTCTGTCTGCGGGAAAAATCTCGCATATGTTTTTCAGGATCCAAGATTTACACCATGGGAGGGAGAACAGGGCTTACAGAATTATCTTCTGTGTCCTCTCATGCCTCTCTCGTGGTGGCCAGCAGCAGAGGAAACACTAACAAATAATTTAATCCATGGGGTGAAAGGGCAGGTGATATGATAGACCCTCAGTGAGGGGTTGAGGAAGAGGTATCTGCCAGGATAGAGGATATGGTGGTACATCAGTCCCCTGAGGTGCCGTGTCCTGGAGGGCAGAGCAGGAGCCTCCAGCAGCATCTCAAAGTGCTTTCAGACAGAAACTAGAATAGGGGCAGCCCAACAGAAATCCAGAGTTTGTCAGCTTCTATCCTGAATATCAAGGCAGCAATATCCATCTGCCAGATCTCAGGAGTCTACTGCCCATTCCCAGCTATGAACTCTGCCTGTCCCATTTCAGAATTGGTCTTTTCCTTTTTTTTATTGTTACTGTTTTGNGGCCATTCCATGATTCTGTGATTCAATGCTTTCCAAAAATGTGCAATTTTAGCTTCACTGCCTCACACAGCCTAGCTCTTTAAATTCCTTTTTCTTTTTTTTTTTTCCTTCCCCCCC
>VXAU01004247.1:607866-624937 GCA_013399695.1 Formicarius rufipectus | reverse complement strand
GTTGAGGAGGTGGAGCAGGACTTTTGGACACTGAAAAGAAATCATATTGCTTTGTATAATGCTGAGCGAATTGTAGTGGGACTTCCTAGTGCTCAGCACACAAAATTGGCCAAAGGCTCCTGTTCCTGCATTGCTTTTGACCTCCTGTTCATCCTTCCTTGTGTAAAACAATGCAAGAGTCATGGGAGAAAAAGTCTTCAGTTCCTGCAAATCTTCACAGCTTGCAAAAGGTTCAGCATTTGCATAGTTTCTGCTAAAACAATTTCCTTGGGAAAAAAAAAATTGAAAAAGTAGTCCCTTTATTTCAAGTGGCAGATCTCAGGCTCAGGCAAAAACAGCTGAGTTCAGGTTTTCATTAGGTTTCTTCTGTTTTAGGAATTAAGGGAAAGGAGGACTCTGATAATCTGAAAGGTTGGGTCTGAATCAGAATATGCAAAGGGAGAGAGGAGTGATTTTCAGACTCATGTCAGAGCCCATGGCTCAAGCTTGCCTTTGGGTCAGACTCTCAGCAGCATTTCCTCAGCAATTCATGTCATACCAGCAACACTTTGCTTTTTCTCAAGTAGATGTTTAACAAGCTGAGTTCATGTCCTTGGGGAAAAATAACAAGTCTGTATGATTAGGAAGGTGATTTGATAGGACTGAAAAGGAAAATAGCTCAAGTTTTTAAATGGAGGTAAATATTTAGTACTAATGTCAGTTGTGCACAGCATTTGATTTCCTCAGTGCATTAGTTCTCCTCCCTTCCTCTCCACTTACCCCTCTGTCACTTTGAGTTTGGTATGACGTGGGAGAGCCTGATACAGGTTTATGAAGTGGAGCCTTTAGCAGACCTTTAATTTGAAGTGTGGTGGTGTGATGGCCACACGTGCATTGATAAAAAGCAGGATGCTGCCTTGTGCAGTCCCTTGGGCTTCAGTCTGGTCTGAGTTGTCCATTTGCTTGGGAATATGCCAAGGCTGGATTTGATTCTCCAGTTTTGAAATCTGCTTTCTGTCTGCGGGAAAAATCTCGCATATGTTTTTCAGGATCCAAGATTTACACCATGGGAGGGAGAACAGGGCTTACAGAATTATCTTCTGTGTCCTCTCATGCCTCTCTCGTGGTGGCCAGCAGCAGAGGAAACACTAACAAATAATTTAATCCATGGGGTGAAAGGGCAGGTGATATGATAGACCCTCAGTGAGGGGTTGAGGAAGAGGTATCTGCCAGGATAGAGGATATGGTGGTACATCAGTCCCCTGAGGTGCCGTGTCCTGGAGGGCAGAGCAGGAGCCTCCAGCAGCATCTCAAAGTGCTTTCAGACAGAAACTAGAATAGGGGCAGCCCAACAGAAATCCAGAGTTTGTCAGCTTCTATCCTGAATATCAAGGCAGCAATATCCATCTGCCAGATCTCAGGAGTCTACTGCCCATTCCCAGCTATGAACTCTGCCTGTCCCATTTCAGAATTGGTCTTTTCCTTTTTTTTATTGTTACTGTTTTGTCCCCCTCAGCCTATATTTTTTTTTCTTTTCTGTCCAAAGCAGCTTTAAATACATTTAAATACATCCTTATTTATAAAAGAGTGCTCAGAGGTACAAATGGAAAGCAAAGCCATGTTGTGCTGGTCATTTTTCTCACAGGTAGTAACAAATAGACCTCACCTCTATGATCTTAAAGGGTTAGTCAAATACACAGACAGATGATGAGTCACAGGACTTGTCTCATTTTACTGAGTGAGGAAACTTGCTTGAAGTCCTGAAGAAAGTTTGGACAGGAACTAGAAACTGTGTTACAAGTCCAGGTGCCATAATCAGAACTCCGTCCTTCTTTTCCAAAACTTATTAAGAGAGATTTCTGTCCTTGTTCCTATACTTCCATGACTTGCTCCACATGCAATGCTTATTTCTCTTCTGCACAGTATCTTGTGATAGGTCTACCCAGGAGGACTCACAAAGAATATGTGTAAATAGGGGTTTTTTTATCTACTTGGAGTAAATGATTACACAGTTTTCAAGAAAGTGAAGAATGAAGTAATTTCTTCTGATTAGAACATATTCTAGAGTAATGCCTCTGTGATTCAAACAAAAAGGAGATTATTTTTTTTTTCGGTAGGCAGTGTAAAGTAATTACACAAATTGGAATTTTGGCTAGAACAAACTTCTTTGCTTTTTTGAAAACTGCAGTGAGATTTTTAATGATGATGGATGATCAGCAGACTGGTTTTGTGTTTTGCCCAAGAGGGCTGAATCATAGATGTAAGAGCTCAAAAAGACTTACAGAAAGAGGTTATCTAATCATCCCCAAGAAGACAGGATCATATTAATTTGTGATGGTTAAAGACACTTGAAGAACACTTCAGCAGTAGGATCTTAGCTGTTCTGTTCACGTGCTTCTTTCCTTGTGCTTTCAGGTTTTCCTTCAGTTCCATGGTGTTTCTGCAAAAGAGGAAAACTCAGCCTAAGCCTTTCTCATGACAGATGCTAAGCAGTGCTCAAATCACATAAGCCAGATTCTGCCCACAAGTTTTTGGTAGCTGCCAACCAACGAAGAATTTCAAAGTTTGAGCATTTTTCAAAGATAACAACCACTGGATCAGTCATTTGTGCAGTGCCAGGAAAATACTGTGTTGGTTTTTACTAGTCACAAAGCTGACATTTTCTCTGCAGGCTTTTTATGATGGTTTAATTTAAGTTTAGGAGGTATCGCCATCGTCTCTCTCCTTTAAAAAATGTGTGTGTATGGAAATAGCTAGAAGTTAAGCAAATGAGTAAAAAATTACATCCTTTTCTAGTTAGGACTAAGCAGCCTGATTTAAAGGAAACTCTTTTGATAAGATCTCCTAAATATAACCTTTAAGCTAGTTCCTCTGGAGATGATGGCAGCTCAGGCTTTGAAAGTTTTGCCTGAAAATAAGTGTCTACAGAAAGCACCCCCAGGATTTTAAGAAATATTTAGAAAGCCATCAACCCCACATCATCCTTTATTTTCAGAGTTTCTGTAACTGTTTCCTTTTATACCAATTGGGCTAAGGACACTTAAATTGCACCAGACTAGGGGCTGTGTTGACAATTTGCCAGGCTCTTGAGAGCCACATGTAATTTTAAAAATATGGAGAAAATTGCGGCTGGTGCTTATTTGGAACATGGCAGGTTGTTTCACTTAACCTTTCAGGAGCATTACTATGTGCCCACAGAGGGACCTGTGTTTTGACAGATCTGAGGTTATGCCAGGGTGTCCTGGGTGTCCTAAAAACACTCTTCCTGTGTCCTGTTTTGTAAGTGGGGATTTCTGAGTAATTTCTGAGCAGGAGACATTGCATCATGGGATGGTGTTAGGAAAGTTGTCTCAGCAGCTGCAGCTGGTGGACTTCATTCTCAGCAGACTGGGCAGCACCGTATGCTGGATGCTCACCCAGACCTGTGCTGGATTCCCTCTGAACAGGGTATTTTGCCTGAAAAATACCTGCAGCAGCTCAGGGCCTCAGAATATATGGAATGGAAAGCAGCAGAGAATTCAGCAACCAAATTTTACAACCAACTCTTTAAAAAAAGTAGAGGTAGTTAAGTAATTTACAGGTAGCGAGATAAGCTTGTCCTTGACTTTCCAGAGGGCCTGAGCCAAGACACAGTTAAACATGTTAACAAATCACTTACTTGGGTTTCTGTGAAATACCTGAGATCTCTTAATGTGTTTTTTAAGGCAATAATCGTTGCTTAGGACAAATTATGTTGAATGTTGTGCTGACAAGTATGTTTGCTAACACGGGGTTTTTCTCCTGTGCAGATAGGACTGACGTATTTTGTTCCAGGTAGCCAGAGGAGAAAACTGTGTGTCCCCTACTAAAAGTGAACTGTGGGCTGTGTTTATCACTCATGTGGCCAGGCAGGTGCCAGGAAGGATGACTGATACCATTGCATCTTATGGTTAATTACCTAACAACAAAATAGTAGTACTAACACAAAAGCCAGACATAAGACTTGTTTGCACAACCACGCCACGTTGTGCTTTGTGCTCTTGGTCTGTTGTGTCATGGCCTGAATGGAGTCTCTGAGAAATAGCTACAGAATAAATAATAAATAACAAAACCAGCAGTCATTGCAGTTGATGCAATTCTACATTGTTAAAATGTTCAGGAAAGAATAAGGATAATTGTTACTTCTCCAGAATTCATGTTATTCTGTTTTCTGGCCCAATCCAGTAGACCTTACCAACAAAATAGATGCCTTTTGTCCTATTTCTGAGACATCAGAAAAGTTTCAATGTCTATCTTCTGTGTATTTATCACATAGTAAGGACTTTTCCTTACCAGAGTAGGAGCCAGCAGTTTTTCTCTCTAGGGCTTGTCACAAGGATCTCTCAGGATATTTTGTGTGTGTCTGCAGTCAGGCGTGTTGCTAGTACCTCAGGCAATTAACCCTCTTCTTCATCAAGGTCTGGAGTCAGTGGTTGGGCCTTCCCAGTTCTCAGAATATTCTGTGTTGGAAGGGACCCACAGGGATTGACTTCAACTCTTAAGCCCATATGGGGATCAAAGCCACAGCTTTGGCATTATTAGCACCATACTCTAACCAACTGAGCTGATCTCAGGGCTGTAGTTGTCTGAAACTCTGTTACTGAAGAATTTTCCATTTCCAGTGAAGAGTATGGGCAATGTGTCACTCTGTGTGGTCACTTGGTGGTCAGCAAAGGTGTGCCTGTGATCTCTTTTGACCTTCTGTTGCAACATCTAAATGTACAGGTTATGTAGGAAAGGCCAGTCTCATCCCACAGCCTTCTCAGTGGTTGCCTCAAGAGAGGAGCCTTTGAGCTTCTGTGGGCGAGGATCTCTCTGTCTCTGGAGCAGCAAAGTGAGGCCACCGCTGTCCGCTGCAAAAAGCAATAGCTGCCTTTGCAATTCATAAAGAAACTTGATCAGGAGCAATATTTCTGACTGACAAAGGGCTGAAGACAAGTTGGAGATTTCACTGAAAGCTGCAGAAGTGGGAGGCTGACTGCCCACATAGTTTCTTCACTGAAACAGCCTTCTAATAACAGCGATACCAGCCAAGGCTACAGCCAGGGAGCCAAATGAGTGTTCTTGTGGTGCGCTACCTGGACATCTTTGTCTTTGTGTGAATCAGTATTGGGACTTTCTTGCAGAGAAAATGAAACCTAAGACCAGCTGCTCAGGTGGAATAAATCAATTTTACTAGCAATGGCAGGATTTTGTCCATATGATAATTTTCTGTGCTTGTTTGAGCAAGGAAGGATCTGGGAATAAAGCTATGCAAGTATAATGTTTCTAATGTAGATGAGGCATCAGTAAAGAGGCTCTGCTGAAGACAGGCAGGATTATGTTTGCTAAGTGGATGGAGCCCATCAGGGAGATCACGCCTCCCTTTGGAAGCCTATCCCTGTGTACAACCCTGTCCTGTCTTGCAAATGCTTTTCAGATGTCTTTCAAACATGGACTGCTTTTAAGGAAAAAAAGGTCAATCATTTCTAATACTGTGTCCACCTTTGCTATGTGGATCTCAGCATGAAATTTGATTTTGCCGAGTTAATGTCCCACACGTGAACTTTGACTCTCGGTTTTTACTGTCACTCCACTCATTTTGTCATGCACTGTCCCTTTCAGTACCTGGAATTTGCTAATTACTGATCAACAAAGAGATGGACAAAAGAATCACAAGGCTTTGTTATCAGTTTGCTCTCACTTTAATTAAATGCACTCATCAGACACTCCTGAAGTCTTAATGAGGCAGAGGAAATCAGTGAGTGACAGTGTGAAGTGCTAATGCACTGTGCAGCAATTACAAAGGGTGGGAATATCTCTGAGATACTCTGAATTATGTAGGAAACAAAGAAATGTAGCTGCAGAAGTGGAGCTGGAAGTGACATCCTCTGCTGGTGAAAAGTTTAAGGATAAATGAAGAAGATTTGTGAAACATGTTAAACTATGTACTGTGGTTTAGTGCAGAAACATGCCCTTTCTTGTTTGCTGACTGGGTTTTTGGTTGGTTTGGCTTTTTTTCCTTTCTTCTTTTTGAGAAGAGTCCCACTGTATGCCAGGACTAAGTCTGATTTCACCAACCTTTTGCGACTACACAGTGCATAGTTCAGCCTCTTTGGTACAGCACATATGAAAGTAGAGGACTAATGCGCTGGCTCCCTTCCATGCCACTAGGAGTTTTGCAGAATAAACTGAAGCATAGGCAAATATCTAGTTGATGGCATGAACAGGGCTGCCTGCCATTCAGCACAGCTTCTCAGAAGGCAGATTAACCAACCAGTGTCTGAACATGTCTTCAGCACAGGGAGAATGCACCAGGGGGACTGTAAACATTCACATTTGTTCCTCTTCAAAGAGATGGTTCTGCTCTCATTACTTCCCCCCCTCCTACCCTATTTATACTCATGATTTACTGAGCTTCCTTGAACTTTGGCCTGTGTCAATAGGCCCATGATGTAAACATCTTCCTGTGGCTACAAAACTGTGACCTGTAGGAGCAGGTGGGAGATGAGAATAGGGTTGGGGGATGAGTCGTGTCATCTGTGCAACCCTATTTTTTCGCCCATGGTGAAGACTGCACTTCCTTGCTCTCCAGGGCAACGAGAACCAAAGCCTATAGAAATCAGGAGGAGCCTTTCTCTTGACTTGTATGATCTTTGGGTGGGGACATATGTTTGCTGTGCAGAGATAGCCCTAATAAACTCCACCAAGTGAAAGAGAGATTTCCCCCCCAGGCACACGGAGGTCCTGCTCGGTGGGTGATCTTTCTTTGTGAGTGAAAGCAGATAGACTTTATGTTCTGTCAGACATGCTGCACAACAAAAGAGAAGCTGGCATTGTGAAAGCCAGGCAGGAAACTGGCTCCAGACACGTAGGCACAGCTCAGTGCCTAGCCCAGGAGAGCAAGATTTTTGTGTGTTTTGCTGTTCTCATCAGTGTGCAGCTGCCAGTATCAAACCTCAGTCCATCTGGGCACATGCAATGCTCTTCTCTGGGGAGCAAGAGAGGAAGAGAAGTGGGTGCAGGGAGGTGTTGTTTTTGTGCAGCTTGGAAAAGTTATTGGGAAGGAGTCAAATGTCAATCAGTGGTTATGGCTTTCCTTCCAACCTGTGCTGTGGAAACTCCAGCATTGCTGCTTGCTTTTCCACAGTGTTTAGTTTGAAATCAATTTTCAACCTGGCTGCAGGACCACTGTGACTATTACCAAGTATTTTATACTATTTCATTGTGAAGATGAATATTACAATTGGTTTGGGTGCTCTAGGTGCTTACTCTTGCACCTGAGAACGGCTAGTTTCCTGCAGGACAGCATCTGTTCCTGATTTGTTTGTATTTGTAACATAATTTTCTCCAAGAGCCATTCATGGAGCCAGTATTGCAAGCACAAAATTAGATCTGAGACTGAAAAACTTGGATAACATGGTTACCATGAGACACTCAGATACTGTGCTATTTTTCCCT
This sequence comes from Formicarius rufipectus, assembly GCA_013399695.1. NCBI lineage: Eukaryota > Metazoa > Chordata > Aves > Passeriformes > Formicariidae > Formicarius > Formicarius rufipectus. Next base: position 617,500 of record VXAU01004247.1, on the reverse strand, counting down.
AAAAAAGTCTTCTCTCTGGTGAAAGATAGATGGTGGAAAATTGAATTTTATTCTTTCTACTGACCTCAACTTCTGATGAGCTCTTCTACAGGTTAAAAAAAGAAAGTCAGCTTAAAACTGCATGTATGAATAGGTTTGCTTGGAACTCTAAGTAATTCACCATAATTTCTTGTCCTCCCCATCTTCAGCCTGTTAAAATGATGTGGTGTTTCAGTAGGCTGAATGATTTTAGAGAGAGGGATGCAGACGGTGGGGACCTAACAGAGGGGTTTTTTGAGGCACTATCGCAACATAAATGTAAATCAGCATTTCAGTGAACAGTGTCTATCATGAAACTGTGGTATCATCTTTCTTGGAAAGTGCCATAGTAATTCAGGACAGTTTTTGATAGTAAAGCAAGGACTTCATACCTCTTTGAGTACAATTTTGGTTTGTCTCAAATGGTGGGTGAAGGTTTAGGTCAGCACTTGTGTTCTGTATTTGAAGACAGCTGATCTTGGTGTTTGCTGTCCTACCCAGAAGAAAGCTGAGGCAGAGAGCTGAGTCTGAAAACACTTGTATTTTCGTATCAGTAAGATGATAGTGAATCTACAGCTAAATTCAAGCAACCCAAAATCCTAGGCTTTTGTTGAACAATGCAGATATGCTTCCCATTTAAAGAGCTGTGGAAGCTGAAATGGCATTCTCGTAGAATCTTGAAATCATGGAATGGTTTGCATTGGAAGGAGCCTTAAGGACTATCTCATTCCAACCCCATGCCATGAGCAGGGAAACTTTCCACTAGGCCAGGTCGCTCTAAGCCCCATTCAATCTGGCTTTGAACACTTGAGGTGTAGGGCATCCACAGCTTCTCTGGACAACCTGTTCCTCACCACCTCACAGTCCTTTCCACGTTTAATTTGCCATTGGGACAGACTGAGTGATTATTTACTGTGTCAAAGAGGGCAGGGATAGACTCAGCAGCTCTGCTGTCTTTGGTTGTGAGCCTTTATGCAAAAAGAGTGCATAGCCAGAAGTCATGTGGAAGGCAGCAGAGAAGACGTTTGGAAGAGGGATGAAAAGAAAGATGGTACACAGACATATGGTAATGTGGTGTGAAGACCAGAAGCATTTTAGCTGGGTGCACAAGTGAGAGTTGTTCACCCTTCTTTGGTTAAAACCTTCATCAGGTTTGGCAGAAAGGCAGGGGTTTGCACATGCTCCTGGGGAAGAGCAACTGTTTTGGACAAAGGATGCTGGAATCTCTAGTGACCTGGAGAGGAGACTGCAAATAGCATTATATTGGCATGCTCAGCAAGTAGTAATGATTCCTTGGTTTCCTACATCTTGTTTCTTGGGTGGGGTTTTTCCCCTCTTTCTGCCTATCTCTATAGTGTATATGAACCACAGCTGTTGACAAGGAAAATATGCAGTTGCTCTGCAGCAGCAGGAAGGAAAAATAAATCATCCTTCCCCCCATCCCTTCTGTTACTATTGACTTACCAGGGACTGTGCTAAGGTTAAAACCACACAGGGCTGCATGTGCAAATGGCAAGGAATTTGCTGTGTACTGTAGCATGCTGCCTCTCATGACAGATAAATTCTCTTATTTCTAACTTCATTCCCCTTACAGGCAGTTCAACTTTATGGTAGAATGCATATGATGGTTATTTCAGCAAACTTGTCCCTATTTTGTGCCAGCGCAATGTTTGAAGAGCGTGGCTCTAATGAGGGTTTAGCTACAAGAGGGTAAGAACTGGACACTGGAATGATCATCTGGAGCAGAGCTCCAGAGGGGTTAATTGTCCTCTCTGCTACTGAGGGGGAAATTTGCTTCTCAAGATATTTAATGATGCAGTGTTTTTATGCCAGAGCATTCTCTCTGCCCCTCCTGGTTCTCCCAGCAGACATAGATGCACATACTCCCCAAACAAACTTGACAGATAGTAAAATTTGCCCCATAAGGCATGCATATTTCTGTGAACAGATCAGATGTGACCAAGGGCACAATTTCAGTTTGTAATGGACAGATCTTTTTCTGGTTTATACTGTAGATGCTCCTTCTCATTAGTGGAGTTACATTCATTTACACTAGCTGACAATGTAGCCCTATACTTTACATGACTTTTGGGATATATATATTTTTCTTTTTTGAAGGCTTCTGCCCTCAGGCTCCCATTATGCCTGGCAAATGAATGTTTCAGAAAGCCATCCAAAGCCATCTCCTGTGGTGAAAACAAGACTGACTGTATTCATTTCTGCTTGTCACTGTCTAAAATATGTCTTCCTGATTAAGTTAGTGGGCAAGAGCTAGTCACACACTACATTATGATACAAAGAATATAAAGATGCATACTCTGCTCTCCATGACCTTTCTTCCTTCATGATCAAATTTTTTAGGGTTTTTTTTGTTGTTGTTGTTGAATACTTTCTGTCTTGAGAACTTCTCTTCCTTTGACTGATCCTTCTGACTTCTGTGTGAACAGATCAGACATGAGTAAGGACAGAATTTCAATCTGTCTTGCACAGGCAGCACATATTTCTGGTTTGCTGTAACTGTTTATATCAGAGTAAGCACAGAGAGGACACGTATAAAATCTGGATCCAGCATACTACACACTGTAGAGCAAATCTGATTTCATTGGCCTACACTGCCTTTTATTTGCCTGTTAAGCCTTTAAAATCAAATTGCTTCACAGATTTCAAACCATCTCGTCTCCACTCTCCAGCTAGAAGATTGAAACTGGATTATAGGATAATCTCAAATGTCATCACAATTGCTACCTAAGCTGCATTAGTTCCTTTTGTTTGAAAAATGTTGAAATGTTAGAGTTCAGTTATTTGTTTTTATATCTCTCTTCCCCCCCCACCCCCCTTTTAAAAGAAGATAGTTTTAAACATTACTCCCTGCTTTGATTTATGAAAAATGTCAGGTTTAGGAATCCATGAAAGGTTTGCTGTAAAATCAGTTGACTTCTTTGGTCCCATACTACAGCTCTTCATCTACATATGTGTCCAGGGAAAGGTTGGAAAATTCTTTACTTGAGGGCTTGAATGAAATGTAAAGAATTACACTGTTGCAAAGACTCCTTTTCTATTTGCTGACTTCCACCACCAGTCACTGCCTTATATTTTGCCTGGTTCACCAAGACTGCAGAAACATCAATCTTGTGTGTTGCTTATGTAGTATTATCTTTTAAGGAGGCTTAACTCACTAATTGCTGAGCCTTCGTTCTGACTATTGGAATGTGTTGAGAAGTTTAACATTCATAAGTGTTTTCTCCTTCTCTCTTAATTGTTTTTGGCTCACTTTTGTCCTTTTTTTTTTTTTTTTAATTCATTCTTCCCATTTCATTTTTGAACCATGACATGGAGTCTGGGCCCAGGTGCTCTCTCAGATACTATTGTTTATGCAGCCAGATCACCTACCCACTTCTGTGTAGTATTCTTTTTGTGTCAAAATAATGCGTTAAACTGCTTTTGCCACAGATTTTGCCTGAAAATTCAAGTTGAGCTCGTCATCCTACGGTCTCTGCTTTTGAAGTCTGAGTCTCACAGCCTGAAGCTTTGCACACTTGCAACCTCACATACATGGTCCCTGCATCACCCTGCTGAATGGTTACCTGTTCAGGGAGTGATGCAGTTGATACTCTCACAGTCATCTCTCTCCTCAGGCTATAATACATTCTCCACAGCTTCTGTGCTGCCACTGATGGTTTTTCCTTCCCCACACAGCAACAGGCTTATCCTGAACTGGAAATGGATTTTTAACTGCTGTTTTATTGATTTTGGCTTGATGAGTCTCTGGTGTTTCACTCCTTTAACTCAACTTTTTTCCGGGCTGTGTTTTTTAAAGGCTAATGACATTCTTTGTCATCAATCATCTCTTCTCCCTGTTGTTCAGGGAACCTATAATATGTATCTGTGTGTCTGTATATATAGGCTTTATATTTATGTTTTAGTATTAGTTTTCACACATCATTTCAGCCAAGACAGTTTTTTGCCACTGGGAAGGTCAGGCACCATTGGGTGCAGAGGTAAATACTCCAACCGATCTCTGGAAAAATATTTTTAAAAAAACCAAAGCCCCCTAAAAACCTATATCCACACATGTTATGACTAGAAGTTTAAGGAACAGTAACTGTCTTTGCTAATGGCAGTGGACAGTCTGCCAATGAAAGTAGATGCTCTGTGAAAAATCCTCAGGATTGTCCCATCCTTGGCTCATTGGACTGAGCTTGCTGTAGATAAAGGTTATAAGCCTCTTTTTCCTCCTTCACATGTTTTGAGAATGTTTAGTTTGTCCCACTCTCCCCAGTGCAGTATGGCATGGCCATTGCAATCCCTACTGTCTTTGAGACACTTCTTTCTCTTCGGAAGGCAGTAGATGTTTAATTCAGGAAATCTTACTTAGAGTGTGACTCCTGGTAACTTCCTGATCACCCACAAGTTATTCAACACACATCATCTTCTGCATCTTCCTGTTTCTGTTGCCTCAACAGCTGTGCAATTGGGATCTGAAGCTAAATATAAAAGCTACCTTTGTTTCTTCATTTGTGAAGTGTGAGACCTTTAGTTTGTTCTTTACTAGAAACTAGGATGCCATAGGCTGCACCAGTTAAGCTGACAAGGCACATTTGTTTTGTTTTTCACAAGAATACAAATTTCAATGTGAATTCAGCTCCTCAAGTTTGTGAAATGGCTATTATGCCTTCTTTCCTTTCCTAGTCATGCTGTGGTGGTGTGTGAGCAGTTAGTTGAATGGGATAAGAGAGTACTAACAAATCTCAAAAACATAATCTCTGTTTTTATTTTCTGTCAAGTTCAACTTTATGGAAGATGTGCATCAAAAATTCAGGGGTTTTCCATGTTTACAAAGCCATGGAAATGGAGTTAACTTTCCCATAAATTTGTTCTCTCATCTAAAGCAAAACATACATAGCCTTTTAGCTCAAGTGCACCTGTGTATGGCATCCCGGGTTTTGATGCAGTGAAGAAAACATAAGTGCCTAATCTTCTCTAATGAGGCAGCTGACCAAGGTGTGCCTGTGGTTTAATTCAGTGTGCTGTGCAGGAAGGATGAAAGGGACCATAGGAGATTTTTTGCTGGAATCATGGTCCAGTTGTTAGGCCAGTGGGGCATGCTATATTTTCCATTTCTCACATTGCCAGCAGGCACATGAGTAATCGTGTGGTAAAGGAAAGAAAGGAAGGTACTGAAAGCAGTGCAGAGAGTGAATGTGTCAGGCTTTAATGAATGCTGAGCTCTGATCCAGGTGCTTGTTTCCAGCAAAGTGTCCGTATGTCACTTATTATTTAGAGTCGCTAACACTTGCTCAAGGTGCCAGAAAATAAAAACAGACGCTGACACGTAGCGGGCACAAAACGAGGCTGGGGCAGCGCAGATGGGAGGTTGAATTTCACGCTCCGGCGTTGGTTAACATGGCGCGAGGGGGATCGGTTTCAGAGGGGCCGACTGGGCTGCTCTCCAAATGAGGCGTTCCACATGATTTCACATCAAACAATCACTGGAGTGACACATTTGTTGTTTCCACTCGTGTGATAACGCAGCAATGTGCTGGTGCATTCATTGAGGATTTATCGATCGGGCCATTTTCCCGATGTGTTTCAAGCGGCGGCTTTGCGGATTCTGGAGGGCACATTACGACATTGTGCTGGCTTGGAGAGGCACTCAGCAACCATTCGTCCTGATCAGTTACTGTCAAATACTTTCCCCCGGGCCCAGAAAATAACTTCTCTTGCCTGGAGGAGTTGGTGTGTGCCATGAGAATGAAGCCCAGCATAAAATATATCCCTTATTTCCTGTCTGTGAATTGCTTGCCACAGGAGAAGACCTATTTGGTGGTGTGTCGGTGAAATACAGGAAATCAATGTGAGTCTTCTCTTCTGGGTGTTTTCATAGTGAATTTGGCATTTGAGCCATGTTTAGTCAAGTTTTGCTGGGGTAATAAGCCTTGCCAGCCATTTTTTGTGATCCAAGGACATGTTCTTTATCTGGCAATGCAAGAAACTTCATGAATGTAACACTGACTTATGGCTTGGAGGTGAAAGAAATATGCCACAATAAACCTAAAAACCTGTTACAAAGCAAGGCACTAGGAGTGTATTTTTTTGTAGTATTTAATTATATTGGCAAATAGGTAACATCTAAGAGCCCCAGTGCAAACTAGGAGCTGGTGTACAATGAACAGAAAAATGGTTGCTGCCTCAACCAACAAGGTTTATGAAACCTATTTGGAAACTTTTCTCAGCAACATTTTCTAACGGCAAAGTGAAATTTCCATAACATTAGAAATGCATTAATTCAGAAAACCTCTGATTATGCTAAGAATATGGTAAAAATCCCAAGAAAGTTTTGTTTGAATATGCATGATTCAGATCAAGATATGTTGGTTTATTGAATCTGACTCAACTTACTTAGTTTTGAGTCAGTTCAATAAGGTATGAAGTTGCTTCCATTAACGCAGCAATCACCTTCTACCAGTTATGCTATAATCTTACATTCTTTCCCATGGGCTATTTTTGTGATACAATACCTGTATCTCTTGTTCGATCCATTGCAAGAATCAGTCAGTCATCTCCAGACCTATTAGAAGATGAAGTATGGTCAGGAACTGCAGCTCCCATTTGGCAATGTGGAGAAGTGTCTAGTGTCAACATAGTGAGAAATCATAGAATGATAGAATCATTTAGGTTGGACAGGACCTCTGAGGTCATCAAGTTCAACTGTTATCCAGAACTGCCAAGTCCACCACTAAACCAAGTGCCCCATCTACATGTCTTCTATATGCGTCCAGGGATGGAGGCTGAGAAGTAGTTGAGTCACAGCATTTCTCTGGACATCCTATTCCAATGCTTGATAACACTTTTTCTTAAATAAAATTTTCCCCATATCCGATCTAAACCTCGCCTGGCACAACTTCAGGCCATCCCCTCTTGCCCTGTCAGTTGTTACTTAGAAGAGACCAACCCCCACCTCACTATAACTGCCTTTCAGGTAGTTGTAGAGAGCAAAAAGGTACCCCCTGAGCCTCTTTTTCTTCAGGCTAAACACCCCCAGCTCCCCCAGCTGCTCCTCATTAGACTTGTGTTCCAGACCCTTTCCCAACTCTGTGCCTTTCTCTGGACATGCTCCAGCACTTCAATGTCCTTGTTGTAGTGAGTGGCCCAGAACTGAACATAGGATTGAAAATGTGGTGTCTCCAGTACCAGGTATAGGGGGACAATCATTTCCCTAGGCCTGCTGGACAAATGAAGCATTTCAGGCTTTTTGAATGCATCAAAATAGGCTGTTGGATTTTTGAGAACGTTAGGATGCTTTGCTTTGGCAATGTGAAAATGAAACAGTTTGATGTTTTGGTCCATTAGACAAGTGTTAAAAGTTGTCAACGTTTTACATGAAGGATAGAAATGTTGAAATTCTGCATTTTTCTATGCTCTTCAGTTTGTTCAGTTCTCAAAGCCATCTAAAGAGCTCTATGTAAGCTGCTTTTTCTTACTTTTAACCTTTGTAAGGTCACTAGGTGATAGGTGTGCAGTTATTTATTTCAAGATACTTTGTGTATTTCTTCCCTAAATGTTCCCATTTTTCTTGTTTAGTTCAACGAACTTAAAGGTTTGCATAGTGCTTGCATCAAATATAACACACAAGTATTGCTATTCCACAAAGCCATTTAGACTGAAGGAAGGACTCTGCTAGAATTAATGCTTAGTTCAGGTGAGAAAGGAGTCCCTAATTTCTCTGCTGTAGTGTACCCTCTTGATATATTACTGGATCCTGCTGCATCCATATTTTTTCACAACCTGAGTTAGTTTAGACCCTGACTTTTTTAGCCTGGGCTAATTTTTGAGTAAATCTGTAATGCATGGAAAGGGCAGTTATATTTACATGTCTTATGTATATGTTCTGATTTTCTGGATTTAGTCAAATCTCTTTGGTGAAGAGGGAATAAAATCTTTAGGACATAGAACAGAAATTTTTTGTATAAATACCTGGAGATTTGAAAGATTCTGAAGTATTTATAAGTGATAACACTCCTGTGATCAAACAGTTGTGGTTTTGTGTTTAAACAATCCCCTTTCTTTGTGATCTTGTGCTGTGGGTGTGGCACTGAAAAGAGGGATTTGACAGTAAAATCCACCTCCAAAGGGAGACCTGTCTTCTAAGGCAAGGCTTGTAAGCAAAGCAAGTAAAGGCAGTGATTAGAATCTACGCACACTCCTTTGATGGTGGAGAGGGGTAGTGTTACACGAGAGGAGCACACACGAATTACTTGTGCAGCAGATGAGAGAAACCTCACCCTTTCCATCAGCAAAGAAGACAAATATTTGTGACTCCTGAGAAGTGATTATTTTTCTATTATTATTGTGGAGGCAACAAAGTTACCACATTTTCTTTTGATGTAAAAAGACCATTATAATCAGGGTTTTCATTTCAGATTTCTTTTACCTTCATGGCAAAGAGCAAAGGCTCTAAAAGGAACTTTGCCAGCCCCGCTGTTTTAGAGTCTTGAGCTCTCTGCAGTGGATGAAGTGACCACATTTCATGCCTTCATCTGCTGAACAGCAGGAGGCAGATCCAGCACCCTTGTGCACCCCGACCTTGTCCCTTTTCTGCCTCTGGGGTTGGAGTGTGGGCTCTGGGGCCACAGGAAAGGGAGCCCTCGTCCCTCACTGATGGGTTACGTCCTGCCTGCAGGGCAGACCCTCGTCAGGCGTCCGTCTGTCTGCCGCTGCAGATGACTCCCATCCAAAGGGGAGAAGCCAAGCCAAGGCAAAAGTCCTGGCACCACCAGCGAAGAGCATCTGCCAGGCCTGGCTGCAGCTGCGTATTGGAAAAGCCTCGTCTGCACAGGGAATGGCACACGTTCAGCAGATGACGGCCAGCACTTGGCTGGGCCCCACCAGCCCTGACCTTTGTGGCAGGTGGGAGGGAAGGCCAGTGTTTACCTTGGCCAGTCTAGTCAGGGTTTACTCCTCATGGAAATGGAAATAAACTCTGACTACTCCTTTCCCACAGCTCCCGGTGTGCATTGGTGGGGTGCAGTGCATGGCACTGTTGGCAGGGTCTGAGGCACTAACCATTCCCCATGGACACAAGTGGTGACATGTCTTGCTGCTCATGTCACCAGTCTTCTTGGAAAAAGCCTTGGTGTGGGGTCGTCTGTGTGCTTTGTTAATTGCCCAGCAAAGTCTTACTTGGCTGACAGACACAATGTGAAAATACCAGCTTTTGGAGCACCTGTAGTGAGGGAAAATGGTTTTGTTTGTGTCAAATGAAAACATATATATATATATATACACCCCCCCCTCCATGATTTATATATATATATATCACAGAATGATAGAATATGCCAAGTTTGAAGGGACCCACAAAGATCATAGAGTGTGACTCTTGGCTCTCTATATACATATATAGATATGTATATATCTATATATGGCATTAAATAATGCTGAACTGGACAGTTGTTTCATCTCCTTATATTTGCCCTCTACAACAGGGGCAGTTACCTTGTTGGGAACTGGGCTTCCTTCATGACTGTGGAGCAGTACTTATGGGAGAAGAGTCCCTTTCTCACACTTTTTCCAAAATAATTTTACAGAGAATCTTCCTCATAAACTAAATGGGGTTATG